>JAVTVY010037723.1:0-16308 GCA_036873755.1 Hanleya hanleyi
AATTATTCGATGTACCGGTAGGCATACGTGTAATCTTGAAGAAGACCTATAGGCTACTTGTATTATTTTCTGGTTGTCAATTGCCACACAAATAAATTATGAATATGAATCAGATTCAGTGACTTCATTCTTGTACATGTCTACAATAACAATGTCATTGAGCTTTGGCTGCAGGTTGCTGTGTGCATGAATACATAAACCATGAATGAAAGCCGATCTGCTTCCTGGGCAACAACGTTCACTATGATGCGGACACCGACCTCTGCAATATTGTAGGGTTACTACATGTACTACCAAAATGTTATCTTGTTTAGTTAAGATAATATACAATTTTTAATCTTCGGTGTTGTGTTCTTTATCGGGGAAAGGTAATTTCATTGGGTTGTCAAACAATTGTGATAACAGTTGAACGCCTCAACAAAATTGTTTCCATCGTCCACGGGTACCACATATGCAACTCTCATTTGCCTAGACTTTCTTTACAGTATTGCTGAAGTATCTTCAATAATTAGAGCTAAGCTTCACAAATTCACATCACGTATGCAACGAGAGACACATCAGAAATATATTGAACAGGACCAATTCCTTCCCTGTTTTTTAGCAGCCTTGGATGCTTTCATTCAATAAGCCCAATATTAGAAAGTTGTTTTAATAGTTATTATATCTTACCATAGAGACTGCAATAGTGAGCTACGATTCACAACCCTGTATGTTAATTTGCCATTATTAGCAAAATAATTTCAACTATTTTGTTGTAGACGGTAGATATTCGTTCGTACCGTATACGCGACTTCGTTTGTTGAAGAGATAAAGTGAAAGAGCTGTACCAGTACTACAAAAAAGACTTTAAATTGTTCCACGAATATTTTTGTATGTTTCATCTGAAATACTTGCTTACTCAAATTTTACAAATTATTGATTTAGTTAATTGACATTTGTATTACTTCCTATACACAACGTTACACGCGGAACGAAAAAGGTAAAATTTCTCAGCTTTAATACCAAGTCTAGTTCAAGTTTATGATTTACCATAACGTGTGTTCATTTATTGGATTGTTATATGGTGTATACAATTGAATTGTGTACAAAGATATGAATATTACAATTACGGTCAATACGTATTTTGCCTTGGAGATGACCACAGCTATCCCTCCTAAACTGAAATCGGAGTTTACGAGTCGCGTTTTATATGTTGTCGTGGCAGATTAATAGGAAAAAATAAATATTTTTAATTGAATTAATTTGTATATAGCGTTTTGTAAATGCTGTAGGCCTATATTCCGTATGTATTGGACCACGCCGAACATTTGATGAATGTCCAGTGTTCAAATCGACGTGGTTATACATTCAGTGATAACTTGCATCATTTCGCGCCAAATCATGCAGTGCACAAGGTTATGTGATTCGCGCCGAATCAGGCCGAGACACGTGGCAGTGGAAGGTGGTCAGGCCGGAAAAAGAATCTTGTTTCGGCGCCTATGACATTCTGCGTTATTGTACAATGGCAGGTAAGTGTGAATATAATCTGCCGATACCACATCTTTTTACCGACCTGATTGGTCCTGACAAGACAACTTGTTACTGTGAAACAAAGGGTGATTTCACAACTGTTACGGAAGCAGGATTACTCAGCAGGCTTGAGAAAAGTTGCCATGCAGTGCGCTTGGACGGAAGCGTACAAGGTGATAATTGGTTTGGTAAAGTTAAAATAACTCTTGCCCAGTTTGCGCTGTGTGTGTTTTCCGGATTATCTCAATGAAGCCTTCCGTGAATTTTACTTTTACTTTACTGCCTAAGGAAGACAGTCATGTGAAAGATTACAATTTATTCTTCACACTGACCATTCATCGATATATTGAGCAATCTACTTCCTAAAACTCATGCAGAAAATACCCCACGACTGTTTTCCAGGTTCAACTTATCGCACAGCTTTCACAGACACGTGCGCGAAAGAAGTTTTGAGTTTGGGAAAGAGAGGTGCAACATCTTTTGCAAAGAAGGGTGCCGTAGAAATCCATCAAACAGTTTTTTTTTTCTTTTGCGTAATTGAAGGCTTAGGTTTTCTGGTTGTATTGAGTGTTATATTATTGAAGTTGCATTGATTAAATCATATAAGATCGGATTATAATAATAGGATAATAATATTGTTGGAATTATTTCATTGTTATATTTTTCATTTGTAATTTCAGATATCCTTGGCCACGTTATTTGATACGGGAACTGAAAGTACTGATGATTTTTACAAACTATACTTGTAATCTACTTGAATTGAATATAAGTAACTGATAGGTTTGCAAGTTTGTTCACCAAAAATTCACCATACAGTCTGGACTCCCCATCAGTCGACGATGCAGGATTCGTCGTCTATGGAGCTGGATCCCCATGTAGCAACGGAGCCGTTTCGCTATCGATCAACCGACCTTTGTCTCCATCGCCTGAACTGGCGTGGGCTCACAGAGCTGAGACTTAATCAGCGTTCAGATTATTTTGTGATCTTCCTCACAAAATAATCTAATTCCATTTCAGTAAAACTGACAGTTAATGAAAATGGTATAACATATGTTATTGTTTGTGTTTCTGCTTAGAACTACATTCTATACCTCATTGGCGCTTTTCAGTGAATGTCAATATCAACTGCAAATATTTGTTTTATTTCCTGTACCATTATAATGCATATTAGCTGGTATATATTAAGAGTTTTCCGATGATCAGTCTTTGTCTAATTCAACATTAAAGAAGCAAATCTCTCCTTGTGGGATCGGGTTTGTGAAATGAATGTGGAATGGTCTTAATCGGCTCACGAAGATCACTTATTTATTTTCATCCAGGAAGTGAGATCTTTCATAGTTGTGGGGGAATTTGAAATTGATTGTTGCCCCATGCAGGTTCAAGCTTCATCGTCCGTTTGAACTCTCGCAGAAATATGATCAGATTCTACTGAAGAGAACGAATGGTGTGGATTAATTGCGAATTGATGGTTCAGTTGTACACTTCATGTTGAGTGAGACCAAAGCAGTTGATGAGAATTCCATAAACACGTAAAGTGTATACTGAAAATTGTCGTCCCAACATACTAGTGAATGATGCCGAATGGTGCACGACAGCAGCATGAGCCGTGGGAGAACCTGGAATTATCCTCAAGAAGCTGACACAGACGATTGCGGATCAGACACAAAAACGTTTATCTTGAAAGTTGTGACAGCTGGGTGAGGGAGGGGGGTTATGAGAAAAATTAAAAAACTGTAAAAGAAATCCTCACCATCTTGATCTGATCTTCCAGGCTTGGTATGTCGCGCAGCCACATACATTCTGTCCTACATGTACTCACCTGTATTACCTCATTTCTAACAGAATAGTGCATTTGGTATTATCCAATCAACAAGTATATCCATGGCATATTGACATATAGGGAATCCATATTTTATTAAACTGTAAAATTAGATCCATCTATATAAATTGTGGATGTACCGATATAATATTCATCTGGCTTCTTTCTGGATTATTCTTTCAGGCGAGAGACTGCTGGAAACTTTATCCACACTCTAAGTTATTGAATTCGCGAATCGTTTATCTATCTAAACATGGAGGTATCTCCCATGATCTAACACAAATCATACGATGTTAAATAAGTCCTCGTTCATCAACCCCGACAGATGACTAAAAATCTGAAAATATAACATATACATATTAGTACAGATGTATTCTGTTCAATTGCCACTGGATAAATGTTATGAAAAGAAATAGAAATGAGAATATGATAGAATATTCAGGGAATTAAGCTATACGAACAGATATTGGGGTGATCAGGGTATATAATTTTAAAATTATTTTAGGTGTCGCGCAATACTCCCAATAAAGGGGTTCGTGCATGGCCCATATACATATATATTACATCTTGAAGGTTCCCGAAGATTTGACCTTCACTTCGCGGACGTGCGAGGACACACCCTGGAAGATAAAAACGCCGATTGCACAATGGAAACCAAGTCGTTCATGGGCGATTGTCTACAACATAATTATTAGAATCACCCTTGTTAATCCCATTCAGTCGTATAAAGGTCTTTACAATACAACCAATTGCAGACACTGGGATAGCAGCCTACAATGGAGCCTGGAAGACCGGCTCCATGATGGAGCAGTCTCCATGAATCGACCAAGATAAGACTGTATAACTTAATCTCAAATCTAGATAAAAATTGTTTCGCAAGTAGAAAGAGGGAATATAATTCAATTAGTCACTAATATAGAAAGAGGTTGGGAGAGGAATATAGCAAGTTACAGTCGGCGACTTCGGTTTGCGAACAGCTACTAATCCACAAGGAGCCTGCATGCATGGTCCCATCAGACAGACCCTCAACGGGTAGAACCATTTTATCCATTGAAATAAGTATCTGACTGAAAGTTATTAAAGTTTGTTTATATATCATGTATATTATTCATCCAGGAACAACTTCCGTTAAAGATGCAAGAAAACTGAAATATCCGGGTATATACAATGTCCTCTTCGCCAAACAGATGTGCGTAAACGACTCGGGTTTTCTTCATATAACTTTGGGCTATGAGCACGTACCTCTTCGACAAATTAATTAAGCGTTAAAACAAATCTAATAGTCAAAATACTATCTGAAATAATTACCTGCTGCCATGGACAATTGAATTGAAATCCACAACAGTCATCAGTATATTGGGAGGAATATAGCTCAAATGTTTACCCAGTTCAATGGTCAGTTTTCAATAACAGCAATCCGAACACACTTCTTTTCTCCCGTCTTCTGTCCCGTTTCATCTCCACATTTATTTCAGGTGTACTTAAGGTAGGTATACGTACGATGAAGATGAACTACTGTAAGGTAAGTGCGTTTGAGGAAAGATGAACTGGAAGAGACCGTGACGTCACAAATTCACCACTGGATATAGTTTAGAAGGACATCAGGTGGTATATTTTTGTTACATATTCACTATCTGGAACTCATTTACAATTCTATGATATCAATTATTCGAAATGATGTTCTTCGCCATTCCTTTGTGTATTTTTTGCCAAAGGAAGGGCTGTTTGTCAGCTTGAAGACCGTCAGCTTCATCTGGAAAAGTAGCGGATGGCCTTATATATATATATTCTATGTTCATTTGTTTAATGTCACACTTGAGGTTATTTCACTTTTTGGATTAATGCATGATATACAGACATGTAAGAGGACCATTACATGTGGGAAGCTAGAAATATCTTTTTTTCGATCCGCACAATTAAAAAAGTCTCGCAACGCTCTTCACGCAAGGCAATCATACTTTTCATATCAAACAATCTTTCATTCTCGTGTTTGACGTCTGTAATAATCATTCGGTTTAGTTGATAGTCAATGGAATAATAATTAAAGCAGTTCGTTTGCAACAAATACAAGAGCGCAAACTATTTTCGGTTTATGCATCGCCGTGAATTCTACAATCATAAAATATTCTGAATCGCTGCGTTCGGTATAGAAATGATATACGCTTCTAAATTATTTCTGACAGAACTATACAAAAATATGTTTTCAGTATCATAGTTGGGTATCTTGACATTCGTGTCAAACAAAGAAACATTCCGAAGTCGACACGCGTCTATCTTGTTTTGGGGAGAGGCGCGAAATTGATATACAGTTGCCAAAATTAATGAAATTAATTCCATACGCCATGTATATTTGAATTCAGTCGTTTAACTATTTGAATTTCCTGATAGCTTAGTTAGGAGATCCCATCATAAATCTCCACAAAAATGGGATCGATCATTAACGATCGTTTATTTAGATATATTGATAGTTGGAACAGCAAAATTGAACACGAATCGACAACGGCAGCGTTTAGTTCTTGAAAAATGCTTAAATTTCAAGTCCGAACATCCCTCAAGTTCTTGATTTTTGGGTAAGCAAAAATGTAAAAAACGTGCGTACATCAAACATAAAAAAATACATTGCAGTTTTATATTCCGCACGTGGTATGGCTGAACTCGACATCCAGGGAAAATCTTTATGATGGTGTACATACGCGTACGCCGATATTTTTTCATATTTTTTGCCGCGGGGGCATACAAATTTAACTCGCCTGTTTATTCAATGTCGACACGCACTCGTAAATCTCAACAACGAAAATTTGGTGTTATTAACAAGAAAGAACGTTCAAGCAGAGAACGTTCGTTTATATTTTGGACGCTGAAATATGAACGTTCAAATATATTTTTGTCGCTAAAATATGAACGTTCAAATATATTTTTGTCGCTAAAATATGAACGTTCAAAGAGAATGAACGCACCCGAGTTCATTTCTGAACTATCGAACGTTCGTTTTCAAAAGTAGCACGAACGGACGCCAGTTCATTTTCCGACGCCATTCCTTAGAAGTGAACGTTCATAAAATTGATACGCTCCCTAACAGATGTAGGAGATCATGTATGCTGTGAAAGTAACAGATGTAGGAGATCATGTATGCTGTGAAAGTAACAGATGTAGGAGATCATGTATGCTGTGAAAGTAACAGATGTAGGAGATCATGTATGCTATGAAAGTAACAGATGTAGGAGATCATGTATGCTGTGAAAGTAACAGATGTAGGAGATCATGTATGCTGTGAAAGTAACAGATGTAGGAGATCATGTATGCTGTGAAAGTAACAGATGTAGGAGATCATGTATGCTGTGAAAGTAACAGATGTAGGACATCTTCTGAAGAGGGTTAATGTGATAGAAACTGTATTGCTTTGAAAGAGGTTACTGTGTGAGATCCTGTAGGCACTGAAAGAAGTTCATCTTTGAAGCAGCAGGAACGCAATTTGGCTGGGTGGTGCTTGGTTGGTTCGTCACGATATGACTGAAATAATGTTGGATGGGATGTTAAATCCTATTCACTCGCTCACCCCACTGAAATAAGTTAATTTGGGAGATCCTGATTGCTCTGAAAAAGGTTAATGTATGAGATCCTGTATGCTCTGAAGGGGGTAATCTGGGAGATGCTGTATACCCTGAAGGGGATAACGTAGGATATTGTGTTTGCTCTTAAGGTTATAGGTATTGTGATATCTTGTATGCTCTGAATGGGTAATATAGGAGATCCTGTATGCTCTGAAGGGGATAAGGTAGGATATTGTGTATAGGTGGGGTGGGGGAGGGGGTAGGTAATGTGCTATCTTGTATGAACTGAATGGGTAATGTGAGAGATTCTGTATGCTGTGACCCTGCTATGAAAGGGGTTGATGAGGAAGATCCTGTATGCTCTGAAAGAGAATAATGTAGTAGATCCATAATGCTCTGAAATAGGTTAATGTAGGAGATCCATAAATGCTCTGAAAGAGGTTAATGTAGGAGATCTGGTATGCTCTGGAAGTGGTTAATGTTGTAGACGTTGAAGGGGGTAATGTATTCTCTGAAATAGGTTAAATGTGAATGAGATATCTTGTGTTCTGAAAGAGTTAATGCAGATGTTTTAGGCTCTGGGTGAATATGACAGCTTGTATGTTCTAAAAGAGTGTCATGTGAGAGATGCTGTATTGAAAGGGCCTATGTTCTGCAAGGGGTGAGTGTAGGAGATCATGTGGGAATATGCTGAGACTGCATCAGGCTCTGAGAGATCTTTCTGTTGTGTTTTATGTAACACATGGATGTGAGAAGTTATGTGTTTAGGACTTGAGGCCCATGCATTCACAGAAAATTCCCGTGATAGATTTATTAGGGGAATTACCGTACTTTACAAAATAAAAACATGCGTCAATCACAACAGGATGAACAATTATGGTGTACAATGAAATAACTTGCACTGAATATTCTATTTGTATATAAAGTCTGTTTTCTTATGGGTTCCCTATATGAAATACTAGAGTGTTTATCAGTGTTGACCCATGTAATCCATTAGCGATCACAGCTCCCATGGCGCTCAGGTAGGCAGGTCAGGTGTTAATCTGATTTCATTCTAGTATGTGTTCAAATTCTTTGCAGAAAATGAAAATTTAATGATGAAAATCTGCTACAGTGGAACATTTTTTCTCAGAAATTATTTTGGTATAAGGCTAATGACAATTGCTTTCTTGTTATCCGTCAGACTGTTTCAGGAAAGTGAAACATGCGGTCGGGGTCTTGCTTTTCATGATTCATTACTCAATATTTGAAATTAATTCTAATCGACATCACTCGGCGGCCATGTTTGAGATTGTTTAAACAAACAGGTTACCTCCCCTGATTGGTTTTCCACGGGAGCATATTATTTTCATCTATATTTCCATTTCCGTTGTCAGATTTGATGTGTCTTTGAGATTATTCAATGAATTGAGGTTTGATGCACTTTACTGATTTCAACATATTCAAAGCGAGAAATTGTGCTAGGAAAGTGCATCAAAGTTGGAAAAACTGCAAATAATGAATATAATGAAGAGAAAAAGGGGTTAGGTAAAATGACATGCCAGCGGCTGACAGGAAACAAGGAATTCGGTGTGGACGACCAAAGAAGGTTGGTTGGTTGTTTGAAGTTTAACGTCGCACCTAACCTTATTGGTCACATGCACAGTGTTTGGGGCTACATAAAGATACTACAATGAAAAGTTCTTATAAGGGGTTAATGTTGAAGATATTCTTTGATGTGGAAGCGGTGAATGTGGGAAATTCTTTATGCTCTGAAAGGGGTTAAAGTGATATATCATGTATTCCGTAATGAAGATACATTTTCTCCAGAAAAACAATACTTGATCTGAGTTTGACTCCCTTTGAATAACTGCTGGTTCATCAAATTGCCTATCTGGACACAAGTATTCCCTGTACTCGGAGCAAACACTTTCTGCATAAAGTTGATCTTTTCGCATCCATTTGCATTTTCATTTAGCAAAGAAACATACATTGGGGGATTTGTTAATATATTTTTTTTATTACTGGTATTAATATTTTAGAGAAAGAATGTTGTCTTCTCTCTTTTAGCCTTTGAACAGCCCAAGCTGGAGAACTCGCTAAGTGCCCAAGATTTGGCCAAGTCAACAAGTCAGCTACCATCACCATCAGGCTCGCGCCAGTCTCGAGGTAGGAAAGCTCAATCCGCTCTCTGGCATAAAGGGAAGGACAACCTCATTTTTCTGTAGTCCAATGCCAAACACTGGCAATACGTCAATGTATACATGGTATTGCAGTATTAGCATCGCTGTCTGGAAGGTTTCAGTTGTGCCATCCTGGACATAAAATGTCGGTAGAGGATGCTGTTGTTGTTATTCTAAGTTTTCATACTCAGTATTTTAACAAATTTAAAGGAAAGAATTTCTTGCTCACATCATCATTATTTATTTAATTTAACACTATGCTATGTGCCTGAAGTGAAAGTACTCACAAAATGGGATTATGTATTCTATAACAGAAATAGAGCACACACACACAGGTAGATGTGATATTACAAGCTAGCTTATTTCTGTGCTATTATTCACGGTATTGTAATTAACCCATACACTTACATGTACAAAACTTGCTGAATACTCATGGACAGAGTGTAAGATATTCACTTTAGAAAATCTCAACCTTTCAAAGGTTTAAGTTACTTTACATTTATTATTTATTTGCCTCATTTCATTTCGCTGTAGCTTTCACACTTGGAATAAAGGAATGTTCACTCAATTCCCATAGCTGTACAGAAATGCAATACTCCTGTACAGGAACCTCCATGTATTCTGTAGTTTAGAGCAATTCAGGGGTTTGAAAATATATCAAGATGAGTATTAAACAATCAGCCAAGCAACTTCACAGGGGCAACTCAGTTTTATCCAAAAAGTACTGTACAGATATTATCTCTCTCCAGCAAAGTTTCCACATTGTCACATGAGGAAAATCAAAAAACAGAAGAGAAAGGTATACTAGTAACTTCTGTGCTGACAAGTCGCATGTTGGTCTATACTCCAGGGCCGTAGCCAGGATTTCCTGAGAGGTGATTCACCTTCACTTCAAAAGGGCACATCAGGGGGTTCACTGAATGAGAAAAGGCAAATAGGGGGTTCTCTTCAGTTTGAAAAGGGCATTTAATTGTATGAGAGAAAATGAAATATTTTCCAAAAGGGAAAAACCCAGAAAAGCCACCTTGGCTATGGGCCTGTACATGAATAATATGAACTGTTTCTGGCCATCAGTTATCTATCAGATCTATATGATGACCGTTCATTGTTCTCTCATTGAGACATTATATTGACCGGACTATCAGCTGATCTCTGATATCATCATAACAAGGGAAGTTTGACAGAAGGATACAGCATGAACAATAACGGTTGCCCATGTCTCTCTAATAGTAGTCTGGCAAGTACCCCTCATCACTGTTATGATTGCGAAGCATTAAGATTTAGCTCTGGCTTATCAAAGCTCCGAAGAGAGTAGTATTATGGTGAATGATCTCGTAATTCAATCGCAGAACATTTTCTTCCCTTGAAATAATAAGGGAATCCAATGTATTTTAATACTGAGGAAGTTGAATTATTGAAGAAGATATTTTGAGAAATGGATTAATTCATGTCCTCCTAAACTGAAAGCTGTTCAAATTGATTATTTTGATTTTTTCACAATTAAAGGGGCCGGGATTGATTGTTAATAGTCATTGAATTTGTAGAAGAGTTTTCATTGAACATGATTGAAACAGAATGAAATGTATGACAGTTGGACTGTAAACCAGCTTCATAGCCTGATTTTCCATTGACTTTTACATTTTGAAAATTACCCTTAATGCATTGATGTTTAAATACCTCATCTTCCACTGCGTAGTATGGCTCAAAATCAACACAACAATGGGTACTTCACATTTCATTCTCAATGACATTTTACTGTCCACATTCATACAATATTCATATATTATGATCTGTAATGTAAATAATTTCTTGTTTTTATTTATTACACATATAATGAATATTCAACTATCAAAATAATATGGAATAAAATCTGTTATATTTTCTCCTTCAAGACTATAACATTATCCTAAAAATATTGTTATTACTTTATGTAAAATAACTACAGTTTGTGAAATGTATAGGAGTTCCCAATGCACATGATCATCCCAACATGTTCACCAAACCTATTCATTCTTTTATACCTTTCTAGCTCAACTTTATTGACAACCACTCTTCTGTCAATGTTTCAATTTTAAACCACATAGATAACATTCCCTTGCCCATCCACCCTTTAATCCTGTGCACATGTACAAGGTTCATTCATATTTTATGCAATTGATTTTAGGTATACCATGATGGTAAAATTAACTTACAAATATTTTAAACCATATTTGTAAAGATTACTTTTAGGATGTTTTTTTTTTTTTTTTTTTAACTTCAATTTTATTTCATCTTCTGCATTTTTTACATTTGTTCCAGGAGTTCTGATTTTTATACACCTGCCAAAATTGAACATATTATGTGATATTGATATCCATCTGTTCGTTCATGTCTGGTCTATATCTCTTGACAGTTTCTATCTACAGTCAAATATTATTCGAGTAGATACATTGAGATCAAGCAATGTGTTGTATGCCATAATGAAGGTCAAAGGTCGCCCAAGAGTCAGGAAATCATTGAAACTTGCAGTTTTTTGTGAGCAGATGTGATATTTTCAGGGTCTGGTTAAGGATTGATGCCAAATTTTCTCCATTTCTAGGTTGTGTCCAACTTTCAGATGTACCAGTACCTTAGGAATATAAATCCTGATATTGAGGTCAAAAGGTCAAGGGTCACTGAATTCTCAAACAAGGCAATGCTGTATTTGGGGAAAACTAATTGTTGTGGTGGGATCTCATTTCAAACTCCAGTCGAATGGTGTGCAGGCATATTTTGAAGACAATTTTCTCTTACTCGCTGTTATTTTGGATCTATTATTCTCATGACTACATGTACAGAAGATAGTTTTAGTCCACAAGTATTTCTATATAATTACTATACTTTCTTCATAATTCAGTAGTCTCAAAGCTGCTGTAGATGTACTAGTTTTCAGGATTCCTAGATTAAACTTTTGTTGTCCTGTTTGGTGCCATTTGTTGATCAAATATGTGCAAAGCTAGTCAAACGGTTGTGGTGCTTCTATGTCTGGGTCAGTTTAATGTGAATTTTGGGTATTGTTACTTGACTGTTCAGCCATAACTGAGCTCTTCTCCATCTTCAATTGTGTGGAACAAAGCCATGTTTAGCTGCTCTTCTTGGAAGGTTTCATCAAATTGTTCATTGGCCTTAAAAATTGGTAGTCCATAGTGGTCGTAAAATTCGCCCGGAGAGGCGGTGAAGGAATTGACTTATGTTTTATGGCTTTTGGAAAGAAACGAGGATGAAAGATATTCAAGACGGCTCCATCTTTAACTGGTGAGTTGTAAAACAAAGAAAATTGCCTACATGTTCATTGGGCTAGGACTTCAACCATAAAGATGGTCTCTGGTTTCCTGGGAACGGTTAATCCCAGAGAACATATTTTATTGCCCCATTAAATCAAGCATGTAATGTGTGGCTTCTTTGTTATTAATTTGGTTCTGAAGTTTTCTCCAAGGAAACACACAGGTATCTGGTTGCTGTTCACTGATGAAAGCCCCTGGGGCTGAACTATATGTCGGGGGTAATAAAGTAAGCCTTTTTGAAAACTGATCCTCATCTGCATCATTGAGTCTCCTATGTAATCTAGCGATGTTCGCTCCCACCTCAAATCTTCCACGCCGATGGATATACCTTTTAGTAGGACAAGAATGACCAGGTTTATTGCTATGTAGGATCAGCGAATTCCGGTATTGGATTACAGCATAGAATGCCCGGCTAATACCCGGTGTGATGTACATTGTTATGGAGATTATACAAGGTAATATCCAGCTGGGAATGGCACTGACAACCATAATATCCTAGCATAGAGATCTTTGAGTATGGCCCTCTTCTAAATAAAGGCTATCTGTTCAGGTTACATCTTCTCAGCTCACTCCTCTTATACTTCATGTGCTTCCCTCAATTTTAACTGCTTTATTCTCCAGTGTGCCTTAAAGTGGAAAACTGAAAGAGTTAAAGCCCCCCCCCCCCCAAACATGCTAGAAGTGGATCTTGGCCTTAGGCATACTTAAATCTGTAATCACACAAGTCCGTGGCAGACTTTAGTAGCTTGATGGAATATCAAGCTTCACTTGGACTATTCTCACTCTGACAAACCATGTTAACTAGCAAACAAAGAATATAGTCTATTTCCTGTATTACAAATCTCGCTCTACAATGCTAACCATAACTTGAATATTATCGCTATGATGAGTAGTTCTCAGACTAGAAAACAAGACAAGATCATCAGCGTATGTTCAGTTAGCATGAATTTAACTCACACTGTAAATATTACAGATATTTATGACCTTCCCAGCATAATGTAGATGTAAGAACAATAAGATGTGACAGGGATATGCAGAGCTAGAATACTGGGAAATGTGACAACGGTGGACCATGTAACATGCTACATTTATACATTGTCCTTCAACCTACACAACTCATCATTGCAGTTGGCTGAAGCAAATTGTTAAGTCCATACCTTGATGTGAAAATTGACAGTTGATATAGTAATAAGTAATAAACTATCTTACACAGATACCACCATCTTGATATACAAACTCTCTAATAAAACATTCATAGTTGACATTGAAGCATATGCTTAAAGATTGCTTGGCTCTGCCAATATTGTATTCTAATGGCATCAGATAATGTTACTAATTGCCACTAATACTATATGCAACTCAGCCAATCAAAAACATTCATTATCAAGTGGAGCGAATCAGGTTCAGGATATCACAAAATAGGATGTATTATGCGCTCTTTTGTTTAAGATGAGGAAATTAACTGTTCTTTCTTCTAGAACTTTATACTGGATGCATTTTCAAATCAAATCATTATTTATTAAAAACCAGAGAGTACACGACACAACATTTATTCAGACCAAAGCAGTGAGATGATGTTTCACCATCATTTCAAGAGATTACAAACTCTTGACAATGAGAGAATGTAATATTGCTGAAATGAATGGTCTTATTCTCCAACAACAAGTGCCAGTATTACTAAAACAGCATATAACCAAACCTGACGGTAACACTACTATCAGGACACGTACATATAGGACAGTTAATGTAGGAGGAAGGTAACACTTAGCTTGTAAACCCTGTCATTCTCATTTTTCAGCATCAGTATGCATGTTTTTGTTCCGATAGGTAATGTTTCTATGTCATACTCTAAACTCTCACAGGCATGTACATGTTAACATGTTGGTTTCTCTCATGTAATGGATTAACACTGTTTGATGTATATTGTATCATGGAGAGGTACCGTACCTCATCATTATTTGTTTTAATAAATCATCTTACTAACTGGAGCACTTTGTTTGTCTTGTTGCATCTCATTCTGTAACAGTCCATCATGTCTTCTTCTTTTGAAGAAATAGTAGTGTCATTTTGGCAATATTTAGCAAATTAAAACTTCATTGATTATGATCAAATTCATTAATTATGATGAAACTGACATTTCTGATTTTATCTGAAATTGAAAAGAACAGAACAGCACCTGCAGTAAGATGATGTTGCAGCCTTCTGATTAAATCTAAATCCTGGCATTTTGGCATGGTATCAGACTTCTTTGGTGATGCTTTATCAAATTAACATACAGACTTCTGCAAAAGCTAAAAACTTTGGAAATGTATCCAGTAATCACAGTTGGGTCAGATTTCATCACCAAATTTTAAATCTCGCTACTAATTCTTTGCATCGAGAACTGTTTTTACCCCTCGGCCAAAATTTGGCCGAAGGGTATTGTCGTCGTCATGTACGTCTGTGCGTCTGTCCGTCCGTCCGTCCGTCACACCTTTCTCGTTACCAAGATATCTTCAGAACGACTTACCCTAGGCACACCAAACTTGCAGTGCACATCCGTATGCGCGTGACGCAGAACCCTATTGAATCTGGACCTGATTGGTTGGAAACTTTGGCGGCCATCTTTAATTTATGCTAAACCATCACAGCTTTCTCGTTACCAAGATATCTTTAGAACGACTTACCCTAGGCACACCAAACTTGCACTGCACATCCATATGCTCATGACCCAGAACCCTATTGAATCTGGACCTGATTGGTTGGAAACTTTGGTGGCCATATTTAATTTATGCGAAATCATTAATCTTGTGTATCTTAGGTACCATTTCACTGTTCCGTGTGTGAACTTGGTATAGATCATCGATGCATCAAGAAACTTCAAAGGAATGACCAAACCAGTTTCCCTGATTCGGAAACCTTGGCGGCCATCTTTAATTTATGCAAAATCTTTAATGATATATATCTTTGATACCATTCAAGTGTTCTATACGAAACTTGGTATACAGCATCGATGTATCAAGAGACCTGCAATGTATAACCACATCAGTTTCTCTGAGTGGCAGGAAGGATGGGCGGCCATCTTTAATTTATGCGAAATCATTAATGATCTCTATCTCTGATACCGTTCGAGTGCTCAATGTAAAATTTGGCATATATCATCGATGCATCAATAGACTTACGATAAATGGCAGTTCTGGTGTTTCTGATTGGGCGGAAACCTTGGTGGCCATCTTTAATTTATGCAAAATCTTTGATGATGTATATCTTTGTACCATTTCAGTGTTCTATATGAAACTTGGTATACAGCATCCATGTATCAAGACACTTGCAATGAATAACCACATCAGTTTCTCTGAGTGGTGGGAAGGATGGGCGGCCATCTTTAATTTATGCGAAATCATTAATGATCTCTATCTCTGATAATTTTCATTGACAAAATTTGATATACATCATCGATGCATCAACAGACTTATGTAATGAATACCGACTTCTCTGATTGGACATAAACCTTAGAGGCCATTTCTAATGGCAAATTTTTTCATAATCTGTATATTTGTCACTTGACTGCTTGGTGTTCCTGAAGTCTTGCTTCAAATTGAATACATTATGAATGGCTGGCGCCCAGAGCCGAGGGGTTTTCAGATGCACAGCTTCGTATTTGTCTCTTGCTAGACATTGGTTGTTGACCATCAGTCAATTCTTGACGGTTCTGATCATGAACATTGGATGATACCAGAAGTACATGAACTAGAAGTCTGCACCCTTACATTAGACTAGCACCACCTCCTCCCTGCATTATATTTCATGATGTCATGTACATGTAGTTATGCAATAAGATTGGTATGTATCATGTTTATGCAGATTCAAACAAAAATCAAGTGTTGCATCACGGGAGATGAGCTGATGCTGGAATTTGAATACTCCTATGAAATGTACATAACAAGTCACAACTATGATTCCGGTGTGGCGCCTTTGTATTTCAC
>JAVTVY010037724.1:0-15716 GCA_036873755.1 Hanleya hanleyi
TCTGAGTGTCTACCCAAGTAGCTGGGATGACACAGATAAGGGAATAACTTGAGACAAGCAACAAGAAAAAAACCCTGGTTAAGAATCGAAAAGGGCCAATCATGAATATGATACAAATATACTTATTCTTGAGTGCCTCCATCCATGTAGCTGTGCTCGTGGAGCGATATGTCAAACTCTACCAAGAAATCAGAATCCTCTCCCACTCGGGTTGTTAAGTCTTCTTGGTCTTAGAGGGCGCCAAGCCACGTCATACTCAGTCCACCAACGACTTACGACCAACTTGTCTTGTGAGTTGAGCGTAGGAAACACAGCTGAGATCATCCAGAAGGTAGTCAGTTCAAGCTGAAAGACACAAGTAAAACCGTAGTTTAAGGAAAAGCTAAAACTCTCAAAGCGTCAGACATTTTAGATTGATGATTAGAGAGTCCATGGTCGCCTATCAGACTTATTCCTTCCTTCAAGACGATCATGATGAAAAGCAAGATGGCCGCCTTGCTGCAATGGTGACAAATTTCGCCCCCTCTTTTCTTGAAAGAAACTAACCACGTGCTGGGCAGCCTTTAGTGGCCCAAGCGTGGCCACACTATCTGACTGCACTGACATATCATACAGATATAAAATTTGTGAACGTGGAGTTTACTGTCCAGACACAAGACTGGACAATGTCATGGAGGGATAAGTTCTTCCATAAAGGCCATGTGTAGTAATGGCCACATAGAAGAAGCAAAAAACAAAAGTGGGGGCGTCAATGGAATATCTACCTTCTGCCCATTGGAAAGACTAATATATGGTCTTAAACAACTACACGGCTTATTTAAATATGAAGCCTTGCTGACAGGGGAAGGGACATGATAACCGTAGTCGAGAACCGTGAACGGAACCGGAACGAGTAAGATAGTGGCGGATGGTTTGAACAGGACATAACCGAAGATCGTCCTCCAGGAAATAGAAGATCTTTCAAGAACATGAAGTTCAGACACTCTGGACGCTAAAGAAACGCCGCCACCCGATATCCCATACCGGTAACAGTTGGCGAGTACAACGCGACTGTAATGCTACGGCGCGAATAAGCTCAGAGACATTATCAATAAGGCTAATGTTGGTAAGTAAAACGTAACCCCAAGCCAGAGCAGACGATAGCCTCCCCTGGGCTCAACTGAGACTTCCTATCCCGGTGAAGTTGAAGGAGGAAGACAATTACGCGGAAATAGAGTCGGGAATGGCATCACGACCTCGGCATCAGGACAAATAATCCGCTGTAGAGACCGAACCCGAACAACGAACTCCGTGAGAAAGGTCCCACATATAACCAACAACCCTAAGGATGAATGACAGAACCACAATGTCAAAGTCTAATCATTGGTGTAACGGTCTATACCGAAATAAGGTACTTAAAGGAGAAAGTCGGAAAAAACTGTCTCCCAAGTACACCACAAAAAACGTTGTGTCGCTTAAGCACAATCCTAAGGAAAATGGATCTCAACATAACGTTTGTGTGTAAAATCAACATGAATCTGTGTTAATACAACACTGCTGAATTCAATTAAAGATGACTAGTCAGCCACTCACAATCCCGCCGTCGTCCTCAGAGGAAATCCACGTCCATAATCTAAAGACCTATACCATATAACAGAATTAGACCAAATACTGTTGATTTGAATACAAATTTTGATATTCTGAACTCCAGACTGGAAACAACAAGGTCTGAACAGAATTCTCTTCGTAGAGTAACGACGAAGCTAAGTAAATCACAATGTGAGAAACCCGAGGGGAATTGATACCAGTGGAAGATTGACGCCAAACGAACGGACTTCCCCTCCGCCGACGACCGACGATGGAGAATCAAAGGAAGTGCCGATGAATGGACATAAAATATGTATCTAGCAGATGAAGAAATGACGTAACAACGGTGTTATGGCGTACTGGAAACGTCTAACCGATGAAATAGGACGACGCACAGGTGTAGGAGAGACACATAACGGTGTAAAGCGTAATGTGAAAAAAGTGTGAAAAATGTTGTGTATGATAAACAACGTAGAGATTTCCCGTTCACAATACTTAATGAATATACATGCTCATAACGGAGCAGAATACAAACTTATAAAAGTACACGACGTAACAGAAACGGCGTTGCAAACAGTAACCCCGTAGTCGACTGTAATAAATTTCCTTCTCTTAAAAGAGATGAACATATTAAATGTCCGTAGCGTTAATCACCAAATGTAACTCAATGAGATAAATGAGATTAATGGATCTTTGTGTCAGTGAACATGAGTAACGTGTCAGCGCACATGGTTACATTATGACCTCTCCCGATGTAATCTGTCTCCTGTATAGGAAATTCCGTCCGGAGTTTCATATGGAGAGGATATTAAACATTTACAACAATGTTACTATTAATAACCAAATAGTGACACAACCGACATCCAGATCAAGGAAGTTTTTCCAGGAAATCAACTTTTTTGAAACAATCTATAATCAACAAATGAAACCTTGGTCATCCACATAAAAAGGTTAAACATGTGAATAAGATACTGATGTACTTATCTTAGATTGTTCACAGCCATGTAGCTGTGCTTGTGGTGTGGAAATTTATAGTTTCCCCCCGAGAGAGTACCTCAACGTAGAGTATTGGTACTACTCGGGAAGCCGTCTATACCAAGAGAGAACCTCAACCACCTGGGATATACAGTCTACTTGGTAAGGCTTATTTATCTTGGCTGTTCCTAAGACCGGGTGAAGCCGAACTGGTCCGGGCCTAGTGATCGCCAAGTCACACCACTCTCAGTCCACAATCGTCTTCCATGAGTGCAGAAGACGGCGCTGAGAACAAAGAGAGGAAAAACATTTAAAGTCTCTCGCCGGCAGGAAAGTGAGGTTATTCAAAATTTACAAATTGAAATGACCTAACACGAACAAATTGTCGAGAAGAGGAACAACAGCAAGAACAATACTAAAAAGCAGTTTGATGCTCTAGTAAACTGTACCGGTAATACACATGCTGGGACGAATATACTCGTCCCAGATACTTGGTAGAAAGAAAGCATAGAAGACTTCACGACTTACGTGTCAATAGGCTTGTATCCTTGGCCGGTCAACAAACAATCCCACCACGCTAGTAATTTCAAAATTTTCTCATAGTGAAGAAATTAAAATTAGTGCATAACTCCATCTGAATTATACGCAAAATACAGTATACAGATGGAACCAGTTTGGTGAGAAACAAACAAATCACATGTATAAAACAAATTTGTATACCAAGGCATAATACAGTTTCATAATAAACAGTGGGTAATCGGATTATATACTCACGATAACCAACACGAGATGCCTTTGTAGATCGCACCCTAATCACAAAGAGATCAGCAAAGATGCTCAATAAAATACAACAAACAGTCGTAGCATTGAAGTCCCGTAATATCGAATACGTTAATATTATAGCATCGTTTATAAAGAGTTGAGTTGCGGTTACGTACACAAAAACAACAAACACATAAACATGAGAGGTAGAATAAAACCCCATAAGTTCTCTCTTGAAGACAGGATATCAAAATTACACAATAATAGTTGATATAACAAGAGATTACCTTCTTGGCAGGGCCAAAGAATTGAATGCATGAAAGTAACGAACTACCAAAGTCCGAAACAACAATAACCACATGGAACAATGACGGACGGCTTATAAAGAATCGTATTTCCCCGGCAGGGGAAAAACGAACCTCCCGCGTCAAACCAGGGTCGTACTCACACTCTTGGTAAGGATTTATACAACAATTTAATGGATAAAATCATGACGAAACAAAAACCTGTTCGTTCAGAGTACAACACAATAGGCTCACATACCGACCGCGGAATGTTGGGAGCCAATAAAAGCCCACAATAAACACACCGGGTCGCAACACAAAGTTTGCGACATATTTCCCGGGGAACTGTGTCATTAGTTACACATGAGAATTTCATAATGACTTCTAGAATAACATCGTCAGACGATCATTTCAAGAGAATTTAAAATCTCCGCCAAAAACCAATATTTAGCGACGTACGTCGGAAAATACCAATACGTCCGACTCAAAGAAGTCCAACATTCGCCCCAACAAATAAATCGGGAACGGAATTAAATAAACTATGTAGATTTAACCGTTTATTTGTTTTCTTCCCTCAAGAAGATACATGTGGTGAACCGATAGGTAAAGGAGAAATAACCTGGGGTGAAGGTTCCTTTTGTCCGACGGGAACAATAGACTGGCCAGGCTTGACCGACCTGGCCTTTGTTAAGCGTAACAAAGGAACTGGATTTGGATTGACCCTAGACAATGAAACTCCGAACCGGGTCAAACTGTCTAGCAACCTGGAATTATCATCGTATAGGACGGTACCGCTTGGTGGCATAGAAACTGACACGGGAGACTCTGGGTCTTGACCAGCTCGGTCAAGAACTTCAATACACTTCATATCATTGACCAAAGAAAATTTCTAAGACCCGTCTGTCGATCTCTGACAAAGACGGGTCATCACAAGCATGTAACAGAAAAAACCCGACGGGCCTGGGCATAATTCTTCCAGGCCGCCGGATTCCATAATACCCATTCCGCGCACGTGGACGCCAGGTAACATAAATGTTTACAAGACAAACAAGTCGTATGAGCGTCTAAAGGGGATAAATTTCCCCGCACGTACGACAAGGAATACCAGTCGGAACTTCAGACATAATAATACAGTAAGTCAGTTCCGAATGAATAACAAAAACAAGACTTGATAAAGGATATTACACCAGCGAGACAACAACAACCAATGTTGTAAGATTGCCTCTGAATACTTCCCTAGATGTGCACTGCTCGAGCAAACAAGAGAAAGAGGATGAGAAATGAGGCTACAGTCGCCTATATAGTGACCACGCTGGATTTGAGTGGAGAGCTCTCCTGGGGGCGGACAACTCTCTCCTAGGGGAGTTAACTTTTTCTTTTAAACTTCCGTTTTCTACGTTTGATTGTGCAATTAATAAGGGATTAATGGCATTAATTAAAGCAGGTTCAAGACTTAGGCAACAAACTGGACGATTTCTTTATATCCAGGGGTAACCGATTCCAGAGAGTCACTCCGATTATTCTGTAATATTGCGATGATTTCATATTATGTAAGATAATATTTATATTATTCTCATCACCTGACAAGTCTGTCTCGATACCATTGGTGTGAATACATTTTACTAAAAATGTCAAAATTCTGATGTTATCCACGCAAAAACGATAAATATTAACTTGGTATTTGTAAGCAATTTTGAGTAAAGTTACACATCCCGAATTGTTGTTGTGCGTGGCGAGTTCGGGAAATTGTATTTTGAAAAGGTTACTGCTATTCGATTTATAAATACCTACCTGGGTCAATTAAATAATTGTCTTGGAATGTTATCCAGTAGTTGTCAATACTTCATTCTTGTTTGATCAAGATTGATGTTTTATCACTATTTTTCAGACAGGACACTTGTCGATGTCCGCCAGGTTTGTCCTGATGACGTCAGCGACAATATTCTTCAAAACAAAATCTAATAATTTTGGATTCATCTTGAAGCTTATTTGTTAATATTTGACGATTATATAATATTCTTACAGTGAATATTATTTTATCTCAATCAAATTTATGCATGATTAACCTTGCAAATTAGAATAAAGCTTTCCTGAGATTCCTGGTTTCGGGGCAACTTCGTCGGCGCTAGAGGGCGCTCTTTTGTTGCGTCAGCTGCCTATAAATTACGCAGTTCTGCTCGTACTCGTCACTCGGTGCGGACCGAGTCAACCGGAAGGATAATGCTGATAACATAGCCAGCATATTAGGAAGGACAATGCTGATAACATAGCCAGCATATTAAGAAGGGCAATGCTGATAACATAGCCAGCATATTGGAAGGATAATGCCGATTAGGGAGCGTGTCAAAAGTTTTGACGCGAACGTGTTCATTTTTGAACAGGGTGTCGTTCATTTCCGCATGCGTCAGGTCGTTCATTTTACAGAGCAGCGTCAGAAAATGATCACTAGAACGTTCATTTTTGCACGTTCATTTTCGCATGTTCGTTTTCGCATGTTCATTTTCGCGAGCAGAAATGGACAACATACAGAAACCTGCCATCCCAATGTTACTATTATAAAATGCACCGGGTCAAATCTACTTTCCCGCAGCGCTTTGCATTGTTTATGTACATGTATTCAGTACATTCTGTAAAACCTAGAGTGGTGTTTCCGATGTCTGTTCAATAAACGGATGATATATGGAAGGACAATGATAGAACTGTTTCTGTTAGGGGCCTACTTGTCACCGTCACGGCTTTAGTGGAGATATTATCTTAAATTATGTGAAATCATTGAAGGCTGTAAAATAGAGAACTGTTAATTGATCTTTGTTTCTATAAAGAAATACGTATGTTGACTGTTCAAATCGCTTTTTGTCCGTGGTCCGTCGTCCATCCGTAAACAATTCTTGTTATCGCGATTTCTCAGGAACTATTGCATGGATCTTTCTCAAATTTGGTACACAGGTTCCTTTTGGGGTCTAGTTGCGCAAGATACTTTTTCTGATCCGATTCGAGAATCCAGTAGGGCCACCAGGCGGCCATCTTGGATTTCCCCATGAAATTTTGTTATCGTGTTTTTTTCAGGAAGTACTGCATGGATCTTTCTCAAGTTTGGACCACAGGTTCATCTTGGGGTATAGTTGTGCAAGATACCATTTTCGGTCCGATTCGAAAATCCAATATGGTCACCAGGCGGCCATCTTAGATTTCCCCATGAAACTTTGTTATCGTGATTTCTCAGGAAGTACTGCATGGATCTTTCTCAAATTTGGTACACCGGTTCCCCTTGTGGTCCAGTTGTACAAGATACCTTTTTTGGCCTGATTCGAAAATCCGGTATGGCCGCCAGGCGGTCATTTTGAATTTCTCCATGAAATTTTGTTATGGTGTATTCTCAGGAACTACTGCATGGATCTTTGTCAAATTTGGTACACAGGTTTTCCTTGTGGTCTACTTATGCAAGATACCTTTCCTGGTCCGATTCCAAAATCCATTATGGCCACCAGGCTGCCATCTTGGATTTCCTCATGAAAATTTGTTATTGCGATTTCTCAGGAACTTCTGCATGGATCTTCCTCAAATTTGGTACACAGGTTCCCCTTGGGGTCTGGTTGTGGAAGATACCTTTTTCGGTCGGATTCGAAAATGTAATGTGCCCACCAGGTGGCCATTTTGGATTTCCCCATGAAACTTTGTTATCGTGATTTCTCAGGAAGTACTGCATGGATCTTTCCCAAATTTGATACACAGGTTCCCCTTGTCCAGTTGCGCGGGATTCCTGTTTTGGTCCGATTTGAAAATCCAATATGGCCAATAGGTGGCCATCTTCAATTTCCCCTTGAAACATGGTTATCGTGAATTCTCCGGAAATACTTCATGGATCTTTCTTAAATTTGGTACACAGGTCCCACATGGGGCCTAGTTGTGCAAGATACCTTTTTTGGTCCGATTCGAAAATTCAAGTTACGCTTCAAATTAATACGGTATTCCGGAGTTGTAACGTTGCATCACAAGAGTAGGCGGATCAAACGGTGCCCAGGGCATATTCTATATATTGACTATAGAGAATATCCATACCTTCACCTTCTATATCAGGGAGTTCAAATGATTCCGAATTAAAATGTATTTCTTCAAATTTTAAATGAATCAGTTTACTTTAGTCCATGCCATTGCAAGTGAACTGCTCCACCGTTTCGTCTGCCGACGGGTCGGCTACACGAAGGGACGTCACTCTTGTGACACAACGTCACAACTCGACAACTGTAGACTACTGCGTGTTTCGATCCAAGAGAGATAATCAGGATTCAGACACTTTCAAAGTTTCAACATTACTGCACGGACTGGATCCCTTCAGTATTAAGTTTTGTACCATCTTACCATTTTCGAGCATGGTATCTTAAAAGAGAAGACTCAAACTAACCCAGTAAACATAACAGAACTAGCATTCGTTCCTCATTATAAAATATTAAGTATGTTTCATAGCTCATGCGAAAGTGTCGAAGAGATTTGTCTTCACTTCCAGTACTCGGTGATGACACGTGCGAAAAAAATAAATACTAAAAACGAAGATGAAGCTCATGTGGACATTCACTTTCAGACTAGCTTTGCTCATTTCACTTGTACTATAACAACCGACATCAAGTACAGTTTCTAGAAATCTTGAAACTCCTGAAACTTAGAAAGATAATTCTTGGTGTTTTCCAGTGTCCCTTTTTCAATCTTTTTCGCTCAAATTCTAAATTCTGCAAACAAAATTACAAATCATTCGTTCGTTCTTAGTAACAATGGACAAAAAGATCCTCTCGTCATTAGCTTACAATTATCGGACAATGGTTTGCGCCGAGATCCTTCAGGATCTCTCGTTTTTTAACAAGTCGTTTTCGTTGGCTATCCAAACTCCGCATTTGATACCGGCCGGTTCGATAAAAATGCGGTTGTCGACCCTTCATTTCAGCAATTTGAGCTCGTGAAACGATCACAATGCTACATAGGATATTCCATTCCTTTTCTTCCGTTAAAAGCCATGATATTAGAAGTTTGAATGAGGGTGCTGTGAAAATTATATACGGGACGAACAGGGGCCACACATTAACACACAACCCATAATACTGCAGCGTTATTTTGACACCCTCTTCACTTGCCTCTTGCCGATGAATCGTGCATCCCCACACAGAGTTGAATCTGGGCTTTCTAGTATGGGTGAAACTTGCATGCTGCACGTGACGTCGTTTACGCACAAGTCCAGGTAATCCCTAAATCATCGCAGAGGATTCGTAACCTATCGAATGATACACTGGCTTGCGAGGATGGGCATCACCCAATCTAAAAGATGCTCATGTATATGATTACAGGAGCTGGGCCAAAGGAAAAGATCAGGTTTGTTCTGAAAAACCTTGAAAATAAAGATTCAGGTTATCTTCAAAAAAGAACACACAGCTAAAAATTTACACACATAATGTTGTTTGCCAATTTACAATTTATTATGTCTCATGAAAATCTTTTTAGAACATTTTTTAATTTTGTAAAATTTGGTAAAATATGTTTTTAATTCTGTTCCGTAACATTTAAGGACTACCAAGAATGGCCTGTTTGTCATCATTTTTTTAAATATGCCATTTTGATCGACAATCATCCCACAATAATAATTCCCACTTGTTTGGATAAACAAGCCAAATGTGACGATTTGTTTCATTTCAGGAAAACAAATGCTCCGATTTGAGAAATATGCAATGAAATAAGTTGAACTCTGGACTGATTTCTCGTAATTCAGTAAACTTGCACATGCCAATTGGAAAAAACAAGTTAGGCCTACTGCATGTGTTGTATGACTATGAGTGACGAGGATGCTTTATCTAGCAGACCTGGGCTTAGTCTCTGCGTTCCCTTTATCTTACGTGGACTCTCCTGTGTCACTAAATTTCATGCAGTCCAGATTCCATCTGCTGGTAACCAAACCATCCTGCACACCCCTATCCCGACTTTGGATTCTTCCATTTCATGTAGTGTTCTCAGAAGGACATCTACTTGTACTGTAGAAGCCAACAAATATATGTTCGCCTTGGGCCTTATTTTACGAAGTTATACCCCTTTGTGATACATGCATATGCTTGCATTTAGCGGTTATATCTGCAAATTTAATTAAATACTCTAAAAAGGAAAATTCTGAAGGATTTGTAAATATAGCCATAATATGTTGCACATTCTCAGCATATTTCTCAATTGCTTGGGGAAGCCGAGGGGTTTTGTGAGTCTCACCCTCATGTTTGTGTGTGCATCTCGTCCAATCTATAGATTATTTTCCTGATAATAATATACTAGACTTCTTCCCAATATATATTGTAATGTTAAGCGTTGGCAAAATACTACAATTAAAAATGTCGCGGACTGAATCCGATACAAAGATATGTGGTTATTTTAGGAGGCCTAACCATTGCTGAAATCACAAGTCTCCATTGCTGTCATGTCAAACGTTCATTGGATGATCAGGAAGATTTCATAATTGTGCATATTAAGTGTTCCGATTGGTCGATAAATTATCTTGTGTAGAAATGAACTACATTTCAAATGACCCAACAATAGGTCAAGTCACAACTGATTTGAACGTCAAAAATGGCTAGATATACAGTATCGTACACCACTTTTCTCCGTCAAAATCTGTGTGATGAGAATGATGCAATTTTGATTGGTTCGTGGCAGCCCTTTAAAATTCACATACCAATTGGACTTGGATCAGAAATTTCCAAACACATTTGGTTCAGCCATTTGCAAGGAGAATATTTTTTAGGAAACTAGGCCAATCCAATATTGCCGCCGAGCCAGCTTACTCCTTCAAGCTGGGAACAACAATGGATTGAAATATTCCAAGATCTTCATATCCAATTCACAGGCAGCGACACTGCTAAAATTTTAGAATTTTGGCATTTCAGTTTTGAAACTCCATGCTTGATCCGTAGTAGTATATACAGCGTAAATTGGGTCGGATTTATGCAAATGCACCTACTTTTTCACCCCTATTACCACGCCACCCCCTGCAACCACCAAGATCTAAGTCACCGCGACCATCACGACGATTAGCGCCCAAGGGCTGGGAGAAGTATTAAAACCAACAACAGCAGCAGGAAAGCTCAGTCGTCATGTTTTACCTCACCCTACCCAGTAACAGCTCGGCTGATGTGTTTCCTGACAACACCTTGACCAAGTACGTGACCCAGTTACCGCAACCGTTGCATTTACCTGGACGCTGGGAATGTGGGACTCGTGGATATCCAATACCCTTACTCGTGGTACAACGTGCGAGCCAATGAAGTATGGTACGAGGTGACCTACGAAGGACAAGAAACTAGACTCAAACTACCCGAAGGTCAATACGATTCCCCCAAGGAGTTCATGGGTGGACTGAGAAGTCTGATGCATTATAAGTCTCTACGAGACGTCACGAATACTTCAAAACCCATCAAATCTTTCCCCTTCAAAAATCATGTGGACTTCGATTACAACGCACACAACGACAAGGCCTGTCTCACGCTCAGCCCTAACGTGAGTGTCGAACTCAGTCCTACCCTCCAGCAAATGCTGGGTCTCGATCTACGGGGGCTGGCCCCACCGGCGAGAGAGCCCACATCCCGATGGACATGCGTGGTGGTATGTATGGCCTGTACATCTACTCGGACGTGGTCGATGCTCACATTGTCGGCGACAGCAACGTACCTCTACTGCGCGTCTGCCCGGTGAAAGGCGCGTATGGAGCTCAAGTCACCCACAGTTTCAGGCATATCGTGTATCTACCGGTACACATAAGAGACGACACCGGTCAACCGATTGCATTCGAGCGTGGGAAAGTGGTGCTGACACTTCATTTCCGTCAAGTCCGAGCGGTTCACTTTGCATAATGAAGGTGCCTTATCAATGCCATACAGCCAGTTACGTCGATCATTACACCAAACAGGCCGGGGCTAACTTTCCTGTCTTTGCAGGTACACGCATGCAACGAGGACATGGGCTGGGGAACATACTCGGAAGCATCGTCAAAACGTTCCTGCCCTTGGTGACGCGTGGGGTCAAATCGATCGGCAAACAAGCGGTGCGCAGTGGACTGCAAGTCGCGGGTGATGTCTTGGGCGGTGCGGCACCCAAAGAAGCACTGAAACGTCGAGCCAAAGAAGCAGGAGGCGTCTTGGTCGCCAAAGCACAACGCACCGTAGGGAATAAAAGACCTGCACCACCGAGACCACGCACCAGTCGACGACCGACCCAGCGACGACGCACATCGAAGACCAAGGATATCTTTTCTTAAAGATGGCTTTCATCCACGCCGAGTCGTGTCCTTCTACCAACAGTGAATTTGATTTATGGACCGTCCCACCTACTCAGACCAGTGCCGAAGAGGGTCAATGGGTGGAACATCTGCCCCTTTCCAGCATTACAGCCACAGGCCCCATTGAATTCACCATCACCAACGCAGATACGACCTACCTGGATTTAGCCCATACGTACCTATATGTGAAAGCTAAAATCACCAATAAAGATGGGTCTGTCCTCAAAGCAGATGCACCCGTGGGTCCAGTGAATCTCTGGCTTCATTCGCTATTCCAGCAAGTGGATATAGCCCTCAGTGATAAACTGGTGAGCGCCTCAACGAACACGTACCCGTACCGAGCCTACATCGAGACACTGTTATCCTACGGGCGTGACGCTAAAAAGTCGTATTTGACAGCCCCGTTGTTCTACCGAGATACCCCAGGCAACATGGAAGCGAGTCCTGATAATGCCGGCTACACGGAGAGAGTGGATTTCACAGCAGAGAGTCAATCGGTCGATATGATGGGACGTCTGCATGCGGACTTATTCATGCAGGACCGATACCTCTTGAATGGAGTACCTGTCAAAACACGACTAGTGCAAGCAACGCCTGCGTTTGCCTGGATGGCCCCGAATGAGGACCATTGCCTCTGGATGACAAAGTGAAACCGAGCCCAGGTGTACAGTTGGGGCACATCAGAGCCTTGGAGAAAAAACCAACCCAGTACCCGATTCGACGAGTACAGACCAAGGTATTTTCCGTTCCTAAAGGCAATATGATTGTCAATCAAGAAAACCTGTTCTGGGGGATTTGCCCAAGCGTTTAACCCTAGCCTGTGTGGAGAACGTCAGTTATAATGGGACTCTCTCGAGGAATCCGTTCAACCTAAAAGCGTTCAACATCAATTTCGTGGCCCTGCATGTAGATGGCCAACAGGTACCGGCACGCCCCTTACAACCTAATTTCGGAACGGACAATTACATCCGGAGCTATCTGAACCTCTTCACAGCAACTGGCCAAATCAACCAAGACGAGGGAAATATGATCAGTCGACACGATTTCGGCAGAGGGTACACCTTGTTCTGTTTCGATCGGACTCCCACCTTAGACAACGATCATCATCTGAGTCTCGTCAAGAAAGGCAACTTACGCTTGGAACTGCATTTCGGGACACCTTTACCGAAAACCATCAATGTGATTTGCTACGCTGAGTTTGACAACATCATTCAAATCGATAAAAGCCGTAACGTCCCGTGTGACTTTGCCACCTAACATGGATACAGACCAGAAACGCACCGTGCTGGAGAATGATCCAGGGACACGCATGGTCTTTCAAGGAGTGTTCGCCCGAGACGTGTTCCCATTAGACCGTGTGTATCCTGCTGCTTACGTCCTGAATACAGACCCGATGGATCGACCCGGTGAACACTGGGTGGCCGTGAACTTGACAGAAGAGCAGGGCGAATACTTTGATTCGTACGGCCTACCACCCCTCCATTCCGATTTAACAGACTTCATGGATCAAGGCACAGAGACGTGGTGTTGGAATACTAAAACGTTGCAAAGCCTGGACAGTATGGTGTGCGGACAATATTGCTGGTTTTACCTGTACCATCGATGTCGGGGACATTCCATGCAGACGATCGTCTACATGTTTGACGAGTACCCCAAGGCCGAGGACCGAGATGTACTCGTATATGACTGGGCCGCCCATCATTTCAATGTACAAGTCCCGTTCTGGGCTTGAATTCTTTCAATGTACAAGTCCCTCTGTTCTGGGCTTCAGTTCTTTCAATGTACAAGCCCCTTGTTCTGGGCTTCAGCTCTTTCAATGTACAAGCCCCTTGTTCTGGGCTTCAGTTTTCACGTGGTTGTTCTCACGTTGTTGTTGTTACTGAATAAAGATCTCACCAAAAAACCCTGTCTTGTGTTTTATTCATAATGCATAAATGCCCAATGTGGAGATTCAGTCAAACTGAAATCAGTGTAGGATGGGGCCAAAATGTAACCCATCAATGTTAGAATGCAAGAGCACTATAGTAAAATAGAGAGCCAATGAAATCAGCCCACAGACCAAGTACGTGTTTTGGTCTAGGTTTGGAGCGGGCATTTCATTGAGGTGCGTGTAAAGGAAGACGGTGAGTGAAGACTCGTTCAACACGTATAGATTAAGTTTATTACTATAAGTTCTATGTATTTTTAAATATGGAAAAACCCGGATGTAAGATGAGAACCCGGATGTAAAACCACAGTACCCAGATGGAAGACGGAAAAACCTCACTGGGAAATCCGGATGTAGAGAAGAACCCGATGTAGGCGCGGGCGTAGGCGAAAGCATCCTAGTACCCGGATGTAGGCGCAGATGTGTACCTAGTACCCGTCCATTGGTTCTTTTATCGATCGCTCATTGGCTCTTTTTTCTCGACCGCTGATTGGTCCAAATGGACCTGCCCACCCTTCCCAGGTTCCCTTTTTGGGGTTCAAGCTCTGTATATATCGATGCCGCAACATTGTCGCCGAACCTTGCCGAAAGGGAGACCTTTTGACCTGGATGTGACCTTTTGACACGGATGTGACGTCATAACCCCGCGCTGCGTGCCGGATGGTCCCGAGCGCGCTGCGGCCGGGGCGGGCCGGGGGAGGGTGCGGGCCGGGAAAGTTGGCGGTAGTGTTTGAGCATTCCGAAAAACCGGAAGTGACGTCACACATTTGCGCAGACCCACCAAACCACGTGAATCGCTCCGCGACAAAATTTCAACGAATCGCTCCGCGACACTTCCTATCATGTTTGTCTTGACGAGACTAAGAAAACGAGACCCCACAACCTATACCGCAAATGTCGAGAAGTAGGTTTCCCAGGATGGTGCTATACCCCCCATATCCCATATGGGCATTTTCCCGTCAAGTCAAGTCAAGTGCTCCTGCATGAGAGCTTCAAAATAAGACCTCATACGACACCATTGGACCACCAGGGACTCACCTAGACTCCAACATGTCCACCCCGTATGGATTTATACATACATTGGGCTTATATCCCAGTATATGGGTCTATATGGGTCTATATGGGGCTATAGACAGACCTCGAACTTTTTTCAAAAATTTCACCGTTTCGTGCCGGGACACTACCTATCATGTTTGTCTTGACGAGACTAAGAAAACAAATCCAAACAACCATACCGCGAATGTATAGAAGTAGGTTTCCCAGTGGGACAAACATTGGTCCTATACCCCCAGTATGGGACTATATGGGGCTATAGACAGACCTCGAACTTTTTCCAAAAATTTCACCGTTTCGTGCCGGGACACTTTCTATCGTGTTCTAAATGACGAGACTAAGAAAACAAATCCAACCAACCATACCGCAAATGTATAGAAGTAGGTTTCCCAGTGGGACAAACATTGATCCTATACCCCTAGTATGGGACTATATGGGTCTCCCTGAACTTTTTCCAAAAATTTCAACGAATCGCTCCGCGACACTTCCTATCATGTTTGTCTTGACGAGACTAAGAAAACGAGACCCCACAACCTATACCGCAAATGTCGAGAAGTAGGTTTCCCAGGATGGTCCTATACCCCCATACCCCATATAGGCATTTTCCCGTAATTTAGGATAAAGTCCGTGTTCCGTATTTTTTCAGGAAAATTTTTACATACACCCACCCTGGAACTAGGGCGAGATAACTCTATTGATAGGCAAGCCCCGTTAAGCCCGGCGACCTACATACCCCCCATACCCCATATAGGCATTTTCCCGAATTTTTCGATAAAGTCCGTGTTCCGTTTTTTTTTTTTCAGGAAAATTTTTACATGCTCCCACCCATGGCTGGATGCCCCTTCACATTGAT
>JAVTVY010037725.1:0-16632 GCA_036873755.1 Hanleya hanleyi
GGATCTCTTTGTCCATTATTACTAAGAACAAGTGATTGATTTGTAATTTTGTTTGCAGAATTTCGAATTTGAGCGAAAAAGATCGAGAAAGGGACACTGGAAACACCAAGATATTATCTTTCTAAGTTTCAGGAGTTTCAAGATTTCTAGAAACTGTAATTGATGTCGGTTGTCAGTTGTCGGTTGCACGTGTCATCATTGGGTACTGGAAGCGAAGACAAATCTCTGACACTTTGGCATGAGCTATATGAAACATACTTAAGATTTTATAATTAGGAGTGAATGTTAATTCTGTTCTGTTTACTGGGCTAGTTTGAGATATCTCTTTTAAGATACCATGCTCGAAAATATTAAAATGGTGCAAAACTTAATACTGAAGGGATCCGGTCCATGCAGTAATGTTGAAACTTTGAAAGTGTCAGAATCCCTTGGATCAAAACACACAGTAGTCTACAGTTGTCGAGTTGTGAGGTTGTGTCACAAGAGTGACGTCCCTTCGTATGAAACGGTGAGGCAGTTTACTTGCAACGGCATGGACTAAAGTAAACTGATTTAAAATTTGAATAAATACGTTTTAATTTGGAATCATTTGAACTCCTTGATATAGAAGATGAAGGTATGGATATTCTCTATTGTCAATTTATAGAATATGCCCCACCGTAGTATCCGCCGATGACTCTTGTGATGCAACGTCACAACTTGGGAATACCATATTAATTTGAAGCGTAACTTGGATTTTCGAATCGGACCGAAAAAAGGTATCTTGCACAGCTAGGTCCCATGTGGGACCTGTGTACCAAATTTCAGAGAGATCCATGAAGCAGTTCCTGAGAATTCACGATAAGAATTTTTCAAGTGAAAATTCAAGCTGGCCACCTGGCGGCCATATTGGATTTTTGAATGGGACCAAAAATGGTATTTTGCACAACTGGACCCCAAGGGGAACCTGTGTACAAAATTTGAGAAAGATCCATGCAGTACTTCCCGAGAAATCACGATAACAAAGTTTCATTGGGAATCCAAGATGGCTGCCTGGTGGCCATATTGGATTTTCGAATCGGACCAGAAAAGGTGTCTTGCACAACTAGACCCCAAGGGGAACCTGTGTGCCAAACTTGAGAAAGATCCATGCAGTAGTTCCTGAGAAATCGCGATAACAAGAATTGTTTATGGACGGACTGAAGACGGAGGACGGACGGACGGACGGTATGACGGATGGACGAAAATTGATTTGATGGTGATCTGGTGATGGTGGGCTAAAAAAGGAAGAAAAAACTACATGAAATGGTTATCCAGTAGACCCTACCTCCCCCCCCCCCTACAGCCATTAAAAATATGAATGACCCCATCCATCAAGCCGCTGCATTTAGTAATGTCAGAAGTTTATAAAATATCTGTATTTTAATCTGTACTTCTGGTAATATAGATACACAGATACACTCCACCTTTGTGTCTGAAGTCGTAATCATGAAGCCTGTCATGTCATTCCTCATTATGATATGGTACGTACAACCTAGGAATAATGACCACAAAAGTGAGACCATCCTAACATCCTATCAGATATAAGGCAGGCCAGTCATTTCAATACTGAGGCCTGTCATTTTAATCCGGAGGCCTGTCATTTCATTCCTCATTATGATATGGTGTACAACCTAGGAATAATGACCACAAAAGTGACACCATCCTAACATCCTATCACATATAAGGCAGGCCTGTCATTTCAATCATGAGGCCTGTCATTTCAATCCAGAGGCCTGTCATTTCATTCCTCATTATCATATGGTGTACAACCTAGGAATAATGACCACAAAAGTGACACCATACTAACACATATAAGGCAGGCCTGTCATTTCAATCATGAGGCCTGTCATTTCAATCCAGAGGCCTGTCAATTCATTCCTCATTATCATATGGTGTACAACCTAGGAATAATGACCACAAAAGTGAGACCATCCTAACATCCTATCAGATATAATGCAGGCCAGTCATTTCAATACTGAGGCCTGTCATTTTAATCCTGAGGCCTGTCATTTCATTCCTCATTATGATATGTTGTACAACCTAGGAATAATGACCACAAAAGTGAGACCATCCTAACATCCTATCAGATATAATGCAGGCCAGTCATTTCAATACTGAGGCCTGTCATTTCAATCCAGAGGCCTGTCATTTCATTCCTCATTATCATATGGTGTACAACCCAGGAATAATCATGACCACAAAAGTGAGACCATCCTATCAGATATAAGGCAGGCCTGTCATTTCAATACTGAGGCCTGTCATTTCAATCCAGAGGCCTGTCATTTCATTCCTCATTATGATATGGTGTACAACCTAGGAATAATGACCACAAAAGTGAGACCATCCTATCAGATATAAGGCAGGCCTGTCATTTCATTCCTCATTATGATATGGTGTACAACCTAGGAATAATGACCACAAAAGTGAGACCATCCTATCAGAATCTAGGCAGGCCTCTCATTTCAATCCAGAGGCCTGCCCTTTCATTCCTCATTATGATATGGTGTACAAGCTAGGAATAATGACCACAATGATGAGACCCTGACATAACACCCTGCCAGATATAAAGCAGGCCTGTCATTTCAATACTGAGGCCTGTCACTTCAATTATGATATGGTGTACAACCTAAGAATAATGAGCACAAAGAGGAGACCCTGTCCTAACATCTTGCCAGAATAAGGCAGACCTGTCATACTGATGCCTGTCATTTCAATTCTGAGGCCTGTCATTTCAATCCCGAGGCCTTTGGATTCTTTTGGGTGCGATACATGTGCTTGCATTAAGTTTTTCTTGAGTATATGTCTATATCGACCTGCACATACATCACGTTGAATTGTTCCGTTTGAATTGATTTTACTGACTGAGTCATCATACATCTCAAATACTACACATAATGTGTACCACCTACTTGGATGTCCTCTGGTGGTTTTTGGCTTTGGCAGCCACTTTGCTTGTTTTTCCTATTGGGTTATCTCCCTTTCCTAGGTTAAGAGATAGGGATTTCCTTTAAAAGCCTTCTAGCTGAGAATTTTGCACACCATGCAACATCCATCCAATTTGAAAAATTTTGATAGACAGTGATTATCTGTGAACAATTAGAATATAAGAAAAAGTTAAATACTATTTATATGAATTTTTCATGAATATGCTTCAAAACTAGGGCTATTCTCTATGATTTCTGGGTTATCAAATTGCATGGGTCAGTCCAATTAACGTTGTCTACAGCCAAAAAATGCACACCAACCTGTATTTTTTCTTTGTTTTTTTCTCATATTGCACAATTATGAATGCAACAACATTCAAAATGTTAATTACTTTCATTTACCACCTGCGGACATCGTTAAAAGGTGTGGTATAGATATTTTGTAAATCTTGAATTACGTAATGCCAGGGGTGTTTAGTACAGCAAAACAATAGAACTCGAACTCGTCCAGCATGAAATCGTACATTCAGACGCTGTGACATTGCCTCGACTCTAGCATACTGTGATCAGCGGTCCTGGAATTATTGCCCCGCCGTTCCGCCACCCATGTATCATAGTTCTCCTTCCCGCCACTCAGAGAAAATTCATAGCAAGTATCTTGATACACTGAATCAGGTCGTTATCACCAACCCATAATTCCAAGAGAAATGCGTATTTGCCAGAACTGCGTGAGCTCTGTTGGTGATGAATTTCATTTTGTAATGTGTTGCTCAAATAATGAGGATTTGAGACGTCAACTCTTTACTGATTTAAACATCGATATTCAAAAGTATCCTGCTCGCTCAATATTTTCTAAACTCCTTCGATGTGACTCGTATAAATTCACCAGATTGTTCGCTAAATATTTGTACACAAGTTTTAAAAGAAGACTTCCTTCAATATAGGAGTCATCCCGGTTTGTAGTCCATGGATTTTAATCTGCATCACGTCTTTTACCTTGTATATAGTTGTATTTGTTTATGTCTTGTTGTGTGGCCTTAACCAATGTAAATTGTGTTCGTGCCTAATAAAGAATTTGAATTTGAATTTGAATTTATGCTGTATACCAAGTTTCATAAATGGTATCAGAGATATGCATCATTAAAGATTTTGCATGGATTAAAGATGGTCGCCAAGGATTTCACCAAATAAGGGAAACTGGTTTGGTCATTCCTTTGAAGTTTCTTGATGCATCGATGATCTATACCAAGATTCACAATGAACAGCGAAATGGTACTCAAGATACACAACATTAATGGTTTAGCATAAATTAAAGATGGCCACCAAAGTTTCCAACTGATCGGGTCCAGATTCAATGGGATTCTGGGTCACAAGCATATGAATGTGCACTGCACGTTTGGTGTGCCTAGGGTGAGTCATTTTAAAGATATCTTGGCAACGAGAAATCTGTGATGGTTTCGCATAAATTAAACATGGCCACTGGGTCATGAGATCACAAACTGTAACCTGAGTCATGGTAACCCGATTCACGCTATCTATTATAACCAGGTTGGCTCACTGGTTATCACATTAATAAGTAAGTCGTAGTCCATGTTAAATATAACACAACCTAGCTTTATTTACCCTAATCTAATTATCTAACCTTGACGTAATATTAATTCTAATATACACAATTATACAGCACTTCCAGTTATTACAGAAACTATATGTTAGTACATATAGCCGTCTACATTTACAAGTGTTACCTATATAACTTACATTTACTAACTGCCTTGGCGCTGCAAAGTCGCATGCCAAGATGAATTCTAAAAGTGAACTGACTTAATTTCATACTGACCAATATTTATATCATTGGAGTTTTAGCGAGATCTCCAGGTAGTGATTCCTAATAATCGCAAACACTGTTTGACTATTATATAAGTAACTCTAATGTCTTGACATGTCTATCGGTTATCCTGTTCATTCTATATGACATCTCCAATAACAGTAGGGAGTCTGACCTAATAACAACAAAGGATTATCTTATACTAAAATGACAGTCTGACTACAATTGACACCTGGCTCCTGTCTTTGCACCAGCTGGTCAGAAATGGTCTAACAACACTAATTGAATGTCAACTTTCAAGAGTTATGAACTAATCAAACTGTTATCAAAACATCTTATTACAAAAGTAAACTCATAGCATTAAATCCTAGTTATAACATGTGTTACATAATATTGAGTGTATACATTTATCAGTAACTAATATTTACAGCTTGCACATATAGTCATTTAACTCCATACTTATAATACTAATTCACAATAAACAAACATTAAATAATAATGGAATATAATTGAGGTACATGTTCATTTTACATGTACATGTCTTATGGCTCTGTTATAGTTCCCTCCGTCCCGGAATAAGTTTCGTCCCGAAACTGTAATAAATTGTCTGTGGTAGTCATTTTAATCGATGTTTTGTGGAGTTTTTAGAAGTTCTTGTGTGATGTTGATTGAAGTTGAAGGTTCCTGTGTAATGTTGAACTGTGGCGGAGGTTGCTGATACTTGTCTGGAATATGGGGAGCTTTTGCCCTTGACTGTCTTGGGTCACTTCTGTCTGTGGACACCATACAGCTGAAACACTCAGATGTGAAATGCAGAGAGTTAGCAATGTTTAGGATATATCTGTATACATAGAGTAGGAACAAAGATATTCATTATCATTCAAGAGTGATGATTTAGTCAATCTTCATTTTTTTTCTTCTTTTTTATAATTTTGTTACATGTATCACTACATCATTTACATACTTACATACATGGGTTATATTGAGGACTATGTACATATATATTCTTGTTTAGATACAATATTCCAAATGCAAAACAAGGACACTGATCACTATGTAAAGAGAGATATAGGTTCTAGTCAAGTCAGTAATACTTATTCTGACACAGTGATCTATTGTAAAGAACATAAATGAATGAAATTGAGAAAGAAATCATGTTGAATAATTAATTCCTGAAAATCAAAAATAAAAATTCTAATTAATGTTGTGTTTCACTTGAAACCCTGGCTGAAAAAGTTTGATGGGAAGACTTGCTGCAGACAAGTCTGACCCTAGCACTTGATTTTCAACCGGTGCCTCAGTAAAAGAGCACAACAGAGAAACTATACTTTTATATTTTGAAAATCCATAGGTGTACATTAAGTCCACATGAATGATTCACATAGATTTTAAGTCCTATTCAACAATTATTTTCTAGAAAGGAATAAACATACATGTAGGTAGTATTCATGTATCCATATACATACATACATACATGTGAGTATAAAGTGCAAATCCTACATTCCCAAGATCCTTGGAGCTTTCACAACATAATATAAGTTAGTCATGTTAGTGTGAATTATAATAAACTACATCAATACATCAACATATAATGCAACAACTTCTATTAGTAACTAATTATTTACACATTCCTTTTGGTACTCGAATATGGTTTGTCAAGCCATATGTCGAAACCACCTTACAACTAATCAGGGATGACAAGTCCCAGGCTAGTCCCAACGCTTTCATATCTTACATGATAATTAGGGGTATACAGATTTTTCCCATCGCAGAGTAGTGTTATGATGGCTCAAATGTTGATCAAAGTTTACTACACTATTAGAATTTACATTCTGTTCATTGTACCAGATGGCCTTCTTTGCAATCACATTTTTGAAAAACATTTTGTTTTTGGGACCTAGTTTTATATGAAATAGGTAAGGAAAATCCCATGAACGGCTGTGACCTGTGATATGATAATTTGTTTTAGCCAAAATTTCTTGCATGAAGTACTCTATTGAAAACCATGGGATTTGGTTTAGGGGAAACCAACCTGTTTCTCTGACCGTTTGAGATGATCGCCAGTATCGTGCTTTGACATAGTACTTGTCTATCCTGTACTCAATTTCTTCAAGGAAGTGAATAATAACAACCCTGCCATCCGGCTGTTTGCTCTGCTTGTCATTATTTTTCATGTTAATAAAAGCTACATTTCCCTGAGATTGTTTTGTAAAGAATTTGTTCTGGGCTAAAGGTTTACGCCTCTTCTTACCAGACAATGTTTTGTCAGCATGATATTGTCGACGCAGCTCATCTGGGAGACTTGTATCATGCTCCCAGGTGGAGCCTCTAGTCTTGTCTACCCATTTAATCCTGTAGCACATTCGTCCCTTGTAACGTTTTGATGCTAGAATTTTGTCAATTTCAGTCACTAGGAATTTGTTTGGTGTTGTAACCAAATTGGGATCTTGATTTGTACTTGAGTTTGGCATTGTACCGGTACCTTTAGGATGTTGAATGGTTTTAGGTGTTACTCTTGTTTTTGCCTGTTCATTGTTCTTAAGTGCTACTTTTGTTTTTGGCACATGATGGTCTTTTGTTTCTTTTGTTACATTGTTCCGTTTGTCATTGGTATTTGTCTGGTTTTCATCATTTTCTGATTCTATTTCTTCCGGATTGAGTTCATCATTTGTTTGTGGTAGGTCTTCAGGCTCATAGTTTGGCCTGTCTGCTGGGTCATGAAACTTTTTGAGACGGTTTGCATGAATCATTGATTTCACTTCTTTATCGTCACTACCTTTGCGCAATTTGTATGTGTAGTTTTGTCCAACCAATACAACATAATATGGTCCTTGCCACTTTTTTGTTAGTTTGGGAGATCGGCCCACAGTCTTTTTGGTACAATATAACCATACCTTTTGTGCTGGCTCGAATGTTGGTTCCTTTGTTCTTCTATCATAATAAGTTTTGTATTTTGTTTGGGCTTTGTCCAAATTTTCATCTGCAATTTTCCTATACTCTGCCAGATTGTCCAGAATTTTTGACAAGTATGTTCTATGGTCCTTTGACAGTGTTTCTTTTGGAATCAGAAAGGTATCAATTGGTGTTCTCATCTGTCTACCAAACAGCATTTGATAAGGGGATAAGCCAGTTGATTGAGTGGCTGGGGTCATGCGGTATGCCATCATAATACCTGGTATATGATCTGGCCAATCAGTTTGGTCTTCCTTGATGTAGGCTCTTAGACCCTGCTCGATGACACGATTCATTCTTTCACATGTAGCATTGGTTGCAGGATGATATGAACTGGTTTTAGCATGTTTGATGTTGAATAGTTCTGTCATGGCTGCTATGAGTTTGGACATGAACTGAGCACCGCGATCGCTGACTAACTTGTCTGGTGACCCATAACGTGTGAGAATCTCTCGGTATAGCATGTGTTTTTAACTTGCCAACCTTGATATGCACTGAGCTTTTCTCAAGGGGTGTTGTGAGAGAAATGTTAGGTCTCACTTGACAATGTATGCTATTGTAAGCTCTACCTACTTTTTGACAGTTGTGTTTGTTGCACTTCCAGCTGGCCATTGTACTGTTTAAGGTTAAATCAGTTTTGAATTTCCAAGACAAGATAGATAAAACAAGCTAGTTAGTAAATCATATGGCGATTATACTTACTCTTGGTGTTTGTCACTCTTTCTTGGTACTCAGGCTCTTTAGCTGGTTCTGTCAGTCATCAAAGGCGGCTTGAATTATTTCATCTTCGTCTAATCATTCTTGTGTTGTTTTTCCTTGGGTGTTCACCATTCGTTGAAATTCTGATGTCATCATATATATTTCGGTTTGAAATCTCTTAGTTTGGGGAGCTAAGAGCAGTTGTACTGGGAAAGTCTGTCAATCTAAGAAGATTACACAGTAAATACAAGACGTTTTAATTTCGACGCTTCAAAAACACTTGCCAGACACACTTAATAAACATGTCAAGGCGTTTTACTGTAAAACAGTTACGTTTTTTGAAAACGGAAACACTTATATGACAAACACCAACCGTTTCCACTAAAACGCCTGTGTTTATAATTTCTTTCGAGAATCGACACAGCTGGAAAACACTTGCGTTGATAAGTTTTGCACTAGTGTTTTTATTTAAAACATCACCGTGATTAACAAAAACGCACAACGCGATTATCTCCAGACACACTTATTAGACACGTCATCCGTTTTTAATAAACATGTCGCATGTTTATGAAACAATACGCTACTGTTTTATGGTAAACTGCACATGTCAACAGCTTACGATTGCTTACGATTTGGTATGAAAACACCAGTGTTTATTCTTTTGATGCTACCGTTTATGTTAAAAACGTACAGGTTTATTAATTTTATGTTGGCGTTTATTTGCAAGTCGCTACTGTTTTAGGTAGGAAAACATAGGTATTTATATGTTTAATGTCAGTGTTTTAATTCAAAACTGTTGCCGACTTTGTCAAAAACGTGCAACAGCATCAAAATTTTATACTATTTACGACTGAAACAAAGATTTGCATCATGTACTACGTCTGATTTTGTTTGGTACAACACATTTGTAAAAAAATATTGATGGGAACTTATGATAGACATACTTGCAGGTCAACAGAATCAGAATACCAACAACATAATCAGAATACCGACAAAATCAGACGTAGTACATGAAGCTAATACTTTGTGTTTCATACATAAATGCTATATAATTTGACACTCTAAAAAACGTCCAGTTAACAGTTTCATACAAGGTTAAGAGAACTCTATTGTTTCATTCTGACTTCAGTGAAATCTCAATTGAGTGACTTTTCCCTCAAATTGAGTTAGCCAAGTCCTGTTACCTATAGACTGGCTCTGCTTGGACATCTTTCTCATGTCAAGGCGGCAAAGGCTTCGGTTTCGCCAAACAGACAGTATTCTAAGAAGAGCCACTCCAGGGGCCACTTTCATGAAAGGTCGTACACCAATTTGTATCGTAAGTTTACGATACGCTTATTATAATAATAATAATAATAATAATGATAATAATAATAAAATTTACTATAAAAAAATTGTTGTATGATCTTCATGAAATTGGCCCCAGCTTTCCAATGCATATCACAGTAAATTATTGCATCATACTACTTAATAAATTCATAAATCAAATGAATTCATGAATCAAATAACTCTTTAATGCAATATTGATCAACTTTGACTTTCCCAGCATTACTAGCTCAACATTGTTATCAATGCAACATAATGTTCACACACAACACCATGACATATGTACATTTGATACTTAAGTTGCATGACATATTTAATTTCTTTCCAATATTTCAGGTACAGACTATATTCTAAGAAGAGCCAGATTTTCACCTCAAAATGTTGTATCAAATGCCTGAAATGAATAGATTAATAAATCAAATGAATTCATGATTCAAATACCTGCCTAATGAAATGTCCATCAACTTTGACTTTTCTAGCATTACGAGTACAAGGTATTAAACACTAGGAGACCTGTACATTTGATACTTGCAGGAAATTTTCAATTTCTTTTCAATATTTCAGGTACATACTGTATTCTAAGATGAGTCAGATTTCCAATGCAAATCAACATAATATTGTATCAAACGACTTAATTCATAAATCAAATGAATTCATAAATGAAATAACTGCTTAATTATGTATCCATCAACTTTGAGTTTCTAGCATTTGTTATCAATGCAGACATAATGTTCACACACAACACTATGAGACCTGTACATTTAATCTTTGTATGGCATTTTCAATTTCTTTCCAATATTTCAGGTACTTGGCAGACCTCTGGTCTGTGTAGGGATCACCAAGATCAAGTTCCTGGCATAGTGTCAGGAGCTGCGAATAGATACGAGGATAGCTGAGATACATTGCGTAATACACTAGCACACAGTGAAGGACTGCCTCTTTCACGTTATCAGTTTCGCAATATATGATCCCTTTATCTGCTGTTATTACAATTTCCTGCACTTTCACTTCATTGGTCATAAACATGACTAAACGGGGTGGGTCGAGTTGTTTTCCACCTACTGCATTCACAATGTCCACCTCAGCAATCCCCTGAAACAATGTGAAGGAAAAAGAACAAATTAATCCAAAGACAGCTGTATAATTATGACATATTTATATTATCACAAATCAATTTCATTTTCCTGGGATCAAATGTATACAACATCACATTTATATAACTCTGGGAAATATTCTGCCTCTGCCCAAGAAGGTCATGAAAGGTGTATAAAGCTTGACGGCTTTACTACAAACCAATGAGAAGAATAAACAAAATATTAATTTGTTCAAAATGGTTATTCCGTTGTCCACTTTCTCCTTAAGGCAAAAACAAAGAACAAGATCAAGTGACCTGATATTCGAAGTGACCAATTTGTCATCTTAATTGTAAATGAGTCATAAAAAAATGTTCCTGTTAAAGTGTTCATGAAGAATACAGACTGCTCCCTGAAACTGACATCAAGTGAGATGAGTGAGATGAAATTAACGGGAAGATTCAATGATTCTGACCAGGGTGCAAAATTCGGAAATTTTTTCACTTGTCTTGCAGACCAGTAAATTTGATCATCTAGTCTATCTCTACAGTTTACTGGTCAGCTAATCTGGTTCATAAATGTAATGAAAATATTCTAGTGGTCCACAGGTGAATCGGAATGTTCACTGGTTCGCCCAAAATTTTCTAGTCTCGGACTAGCGGACCGGTGGGAACTACAAACCCTGCTGAATATATAAAATATATAACTTCCATGTCACTTTTCACTAAATATTGATAAAATTCCTTTCTAGATTCGAAAGAGTTCTCTTATTTGACAACACTCAAGAATACTTTCTGGCATTTTTGTCCTGTCATTTGAATAACCAGTAAAATCACTGTACGGTTTAATTCGAGAGAATTTAAGACCTCGATTGGGTCAATTTTTGATTTAACATGGAACTCGTTAATCCTATTGATAGACTAAACTCAGCGACAGGGTCATTTGCACATTGTGTACGAAATACGGGCTTATCTTCAAAATGAAAATTTGAACTATAAAAACCATGCTGGTATAGCCTCTGAGCGACAGGAAATGCAGTTGTCAGAAGATATTATTAGATGTTCAATAAGGTGAATGAGATAAAAAAAATGCTTTACCTTCTTGATTGTAAGTATTGGTTGTGTCTTCTTTTCCTTCCCTTTGTCAAAGGCTGTGGATTTCTCCAGAAAATCTAGTATGGTGGCATCACTGGCTCCATCCTTCAAACAACAAAAGCACAGGGAACAACGGAAGTGATTCGTGGCTGCCATACTACCGACTCCGACATTAGCGTCTTGAAAATCTGTCGATTTCGAAGGCCAAAACAAAAGGCAAATAAATAGTGACAAGATGAAAACTTGTGACAAACGAGAATGACAGACCGTTTGGATTTAATAGATTCATCTACAATGTATAGCATAGATAATTTTGAACTGCTCAGCCATGTATGCATTAAACGTTAGGCCTATATTGTTACCGGTGTTGTTGTTGTTTAAGTTACGTTGTTGTTGCTACCGTCAACGAAACAAAACCGAACATTATATTTCGGATTACCTCTATGAAAATGAATGTAATTAGCGTTCTGAATCTGCGAAAATGTATCAGACGGAAGTTACTAATGAAATAGGTCAGTTCAGAAGATGATCTTACCAGAATTCTTGAATAGCGGTGCCACTCTCTCTCCACCAAATGCCGACAGCTACGAAAAAGTCCAGCAGACGATATGCGCCTGGACCCCGTGGAATAGAAATGAGCCTACGTCATACCTAACACCATGCCGTGATAAACGCATCCGTTTAACGCTGTATTGTGCTGAATGTATTACCGTACTATTTAATAAATGCACGCGCTTATACACATAAAACATTAACATTTAATAAACGCGTACGGCGCCAATCACTGACCTTTATTTGTACTTAATTGCATGCCTGAATAAACGCGTCCGTTTTATGGAACTTCTGATAGATCACGTGATTAACAAACCATCGTAGTAGGTCTATTATCATTGGTCTGTTCAGTTTTAAATCTTTCAGGGTATCGTTATAGTTTTAACATAATGTCATTGTAAAACACTAAGGTTTTTGTGGCATACGTTACCGACAAACGACATCGGAATTAACGCTGGCCGTGAAATTTAAACATCTGAAGATGACACATGTGTTTTTGTAGTAGACGTGTCATGTCACGTGATTGACGGCAGTGTTTTAAGCGACTACTTTCTTCTCCAATTTCAAAACATGTCTTATCGAAGGTGTCGAGGGAAAACGCGCGCGTTTTTATACAAAATGTTACCTACTAACGACGCATCAGTAAAAACACACGGGTTGAAATATAAACGCGTCAAACGTCACGAGTGTTATGGTCATGCAAGACGCTAACGTTTTACTGAAACGTTGTTGTGCACATTATGATCATATCAACAGACAAAAACGCCTCGTGAAAACGTTCTTGTTTTAAGAAATAAAATACTTGCGATTATCAGTTATATGTTGAGGTTTTTCTTTAGATGTGGGTGTTTTTCATTTAAAACATCAACATTTTCTATTTGTATGCATACGCTTATTTAAAAAACGCATGTATTTTAGAATAAACGTGTCAAGCGTCTTTCTTTTTTACTGTGTACAGGCCAGGATTCTCCACTATCTATAACCAGGTTGGCTCACTGGTTATCACATTAATAAGTAAGTCGTAGTCCATGTTAAATATAACACAACCTAGCTTTATTTACCCTAATCTAATTATCTAACCTTGACGTAATATTAATTCTAATATACACAATTATACAGCACTTCCAGTTATTACAGAAACTATATGTTAGTACACATAGCCGTCTACATTTACAAGTGTTACCTATATAACTTACATTTACTAACTGCCTTGGCGCTGCAAAGTCGCATGCCAAGATGAATTCTAAAAGTGAACTGACTTAATTTCATACTGACCAATATTTATATCATTGGAGTTTTAGCGAGATCTCCAGGTAGTGATTCCTAATAATCGCAAACACTGTTTGACTATTATATAAGTAACTCTAATGTCTTGACATGTCTATCGGTTATCCTGTTCATTCTATATGACATCTCCAATAACAGTAGGGAGTCTGACCTAATAACAACAAAGGATTATCTTATACTAAAATGACAGTCTGACTACAATTGACACCTGGCTCCTGTCTTTGCACCAGCTGGTCAGAAATGGTCTAACAACACTAATTGAATGTCAACTTTCAAGAGTTATGAACTAATCAAACTGTTATCAAAACATCTTATTACAAAAGTAAACTCATAGCATTAAATCCTAGTTATAACATGTGTTACATAATATTGAGTGTATACATTTATCAGTAACTAATATTTACAGCTTGCACATATAGTCATTTAACTCCATACTTATAATACTAATTCACAATAAACAAACATTAAATAATAATGGAATATAATTGAGGTACATGTTCATTTTACATGTACATGTCTTATGGCTCTGTTATACTATCTCCCTGTTGCTATATAGGGGCATTCAAGTATTACGTACGCAGCGAGAGGGGAGGGGGGTCTAAAAATGTGGATTTTTTCCTATGTATGCTGGGTTAAATTTTGCATATGGTAAGGGGAAAGGGGGTGAAAAATTCAAATTTTTTGCGTAAGTAATACTTAATTGGTCCCATATCAAGTTCAATATTGCATATATATTTTGCTATAGATGTACTTTGTTTAATCAATGTTTCAAAGAGAAATCTCATTTGAGCTATAGTGGTCTGGGGGTCATGTCCTTTTTTTAAACTAAACATGATAGAAAGCAGCATATTATCCAAATACATGTACATTTAGAATAATCATAAAGCTTTGTTCATATATTACTATTGTTGCATACTCTGTTTTGAGTAAAGTTTTGTCTCAACATTTAGCCCCGGACAAACTGTAACCGGAGTCACAGTAACCAGAGTCCTGCTATCTTCTTTAATTATTTCCCGGTTACTATTATATTTCAGGTTCAATATCGCACATTTTCGTATGGATGTACTTTGTTAAGAAAGTTCGATGAATTCTCTCAAATATGTACTTGTACTATATAGAAACTCAAAGCACATTTCTGTTGCTCAATGTTATTGCATGAACATTGGGAAAAATGAATAAATGATGAACCTGAAATCTTTCTACACTGTGTCTTACATAGGTTTCACTGCTTGCAGGTTTGTATTGATTTACTGAATAATGATCATGTTTTTGTGGTGGATGGACCATTATCTTCACCTGTTTTAACCCTATAATGCCTGACATTAATTCCAGGTATAACGAATGGGAAGTATTAGCATTTTCTGACAAGTTTATGTGCTTTTGTTGATAATTTGTGTTGATTAGATCGCTCACAGCGTTATTTGGAGTTCTGCTGAATGTACACATATGTGTACAATATAGGCATTCATAGTGAGGATTGTTAGGTTTGAAATTGTACACGTGTGTGTACAATAGGCATCGCAATGTACCCTCACTCACTACATATACAAACATGTATGTATCCAAGAACCTACCTGTACCCTCACTCACTACAGTAACATATACATACATGTATGTACATAAGAACCTATCTGTACCCTCACTCACTACATAAGAACCTACCTGGAAGTGAGTGAGGGTACACTACAGGTAGGTTCTTATGTACGGGTGTGTTAATAGGGTGATGTTGAGTTTAGGAGATAGGGGGTGGGGCATATATCTGAAGAGTAGAAGTTCAAAATGGGAGTATTTTACTCAAATATAGGTCATTTCAGTTTTTGGCATGTTTTCAAATTTTCAAACCCTTTTTAACGAAGGTCATATTGTTTCTCCGTCTTATAAAATAATGGGTTTCTTTAGTTGTTGTCATAACTCCTAGTATTTCAGTCATAAAACATACAAAGTTTGGGATTGACTGAGTTTTTAATTCAATTTTGCCCTGGATTAGCACTGGCACAAAAAATTTTTAGTCATCCCTGATTATAGCTAAATAATATATAGCCCTCAAGAGTATGAGGGCTATACGTCGGCCCCAGTCACCTCCAGCGAGGATTTTAGATAATTTTATTACGAATCACCCACCTCTGAACCTGCCGTACATCTAATCTCTATCCCCTCCTGCGCACTATTTCAAAATCTTGCACACTATTGTGAAATAGTAATGAATATATCGCCGTCTGAATTTCCCAGACGACTTCCACTTTAAACGCGCCATGTTAACCGTATAGAGTGACGTCACCAACATGGCGCGCAGAGAGCTAGAAGTTTTCGACTGGAAAATTCAGACGACGATATATTCGTTACTATTTCACAATAGTGATACAGATGAATAGTGCTGCGAAGGTGGCTAGGTGGCCGCGGCATGAGTGATGCTGGAGGGCGGCAGGAGCCACATCATACTCTTGAGGGCTATATATTATTTAGCTACCCTGATTAGTGATTCATATAAGCTTTCGTACTCTATGGGGTTATGAGATGCGAGCCATGCTTTAGGTTAGAAGGAGCCCCTAAGGGTCGGGATTCATCCCTTGGATTAGTGGCAGCTTCTTAAAGAATGTTTTATGATGAAAGCTATTGGAATATATGTGGGCTATAGGCTAAATTATAATTATTTAGCTACATCTCTACCAAACAGTGTATATAGACAGACCTGAAAAATATATGCAGAAACTGTTTTTGTCAATTCTGGCAACTCCATGTTTTACATACTAAAACATCATGATCAAATACTAAGATAAAAATTCAAGGACTTCCCAAGCAGTTGAAACATACTGAATATTTATGAGGGCTAAATTGCAGTGTACCGTTAAGATATTTAGAATGAAAAAAAACAGAATGGT
>JAVTVY010037726.1:0-16262 GCA_036873755.1 Hanleya hanleyi
AGGTGTTTCCTTATTCGAAAATATGAGATAAATGATCCCTACATTGTTTGTGGTCTCTCAGTGTCAAAACGATAATCTGTGCCAGACACAACTGATGTTAACCTGATAGTACTCTCATAGTACTTGCTGACAGTGTATAGTTTAGGGTGGCACAGATTACCATTATTGCTTCATGTACCAACCAAAAGCAGTTTTCTCATTCGAAAATATGAAAATATACCCATATCGTGTTTGGGGTCCCTCGGTGTCAAAACGATAATCTGTGCCAGGCACAGCTGATGTTATCCAGGTAGTACTCTCATAGTACTTGCTGATAGTGTGTAGTTTAGGGTGGCAAAGATTACCATTATTGCTTCATGCATCAATCCAAAGCAGTTTTCTCATTCGAAAATATGAAAAAAGAAAAATTACTGTATCGTGTTTGTGGTCCCTCAGTGTGAAGGCACGACTGCATGTTATCCTGAAAGTAGTGCCATAGTACTTGCTGACAGTGCATAGTTGAGGGTGGCACAGATTACCACTATTGCTCCATGTACCAACTCAAAGCTGTTTCCTTTTTCGAAAATATGAGATAAATGACCCCTACCATGTTTATGATGCCACAGTGTCAAAACGATAATCTGTGCCAGGCACAACTGATACTGTCCTGATAGTATCGTCATAGTACTTGCTGATAGTGTGTACTTTAGGGTGGCACAGATTACCATTATTGCTTCCCGTACCAACCCAAAGCTGTTTCCTTATTCGAAAATATGAGATAAATGACCCCTACCGTGTTTGTGATGCCCCAGTGTCAAAAAGGTAATCTGTGCCAGGCACGACTGATGTTATCCTGAAAGTAATGCCATAGTACTTGCTGACAGTGCATAGTTGAGGGTGGCACAGATTACCATAATTGCTTCATGCACCAACCAAATGCAGTTTTCTCATTCGAAAATATGAAATTTTTTTATTATGGCCTAAAGTATACCAATAATAAGGTGTTTCCTTATTCGAAAATATGACATAAGTGACCCCTACCATGTTTGTGGTCCCTCAGTGTCAAAACGATAATCTGTGTCAGGCACAACTGATGCTATCCTGATAGTACTGTCATAGTACGTGCTGATAGTGTGTAGTTTATAGGGTGGCACAGATCACCATTATTGCGTCATGTACCATCTATCATGTATCAATGTTTTCTCATTCGAAAATATGAAAAATACCCGTATTTATACGACTGATGTTACAGTAGTGCCATAGTACTTGCTGACAATGCATAGTTGAGGGTGGCACAGATTACCATAATTGCTTCATGCACCAACCAAAAGCAGTTTTCTCATTCGAAAATATGAAAAAAATACCCGTAATGTTTGCGGTCCCGCAGTGTCAAAACGATAATGTGTGCCAGGCACAACTGATGTTATCTTGATAGTACTGTCATAGTACTTGCTGACAGTGTGTAGTTTTGTGTTGCACAGATTACCATTATGGCCTCAAGTACCAATAATAAGGTCTTTCCTTATTCGAAAATATGAGATAAATGACCCCTACCATGTTTGTGATCCCTCAGTGTCAAAACGATAATGCGTGCCAGGCACAACTGATGTTATCCTGATAGTACTCTCATAGTACTTGCTGACAGTGTATAGTTTTGGGTGGCACAGATTACCATTATTGCTTGATGTACCAACCAAAAGCAGTTTTCTCATTCGAAAATATGAAAATATACCCATATCGTGTTTGGGGTCCCTCGGTGTCAAAACGATAATCTGTGCCAGGCACAACTGATACTGTCCTGATAGTATCGTCATAGTACTTGCTGATAGTGTGTACTTTAGGGTGGCACAGATTACCATTATTGCTTCCCGTACCAACCCAAAGCTGTTGCCTTATTCGAAAATATGAGATAAATGACCCCTACCGTGTTTGTGATGCCCCAGTGTCAAAAAGGTAATCTGTGCCAGGCACGACTGATGTTATCCTGAAAGTAGTGCCATAGTACTTGCTGACAGTGCATAGTTGAGGGTGGCACAGATTACCATAATTGCTTCATGCACCAACCAAAAGCAGTTTTCTCATTCGAAAATATGATTTTTTTTTATTATGGCCTAAAGTATACCAATAATAAGGTGTTTCCTTATTCGAAAATATGAGATAATTGACCCCTACCATGTTTGTGGTCCCTCAGTGTCAAAACGATAATCTGTGCCAGGCACAACTGATGCTATCCTGATAGTACTGTCATAGTACTTGCTGATAGTGTGTAGTGTAGGGTGGCACAGATCACCATTATTGCGTCATGTACCAACTCACCAATGTTTTCTCATTCGAAAATATGAAAAATACCCGTATTTATACGACTGATGTTACAGTAGTGCCATAGTACTTGCTGACAGTGCATAGTTGAGGGTGGCACAGATTACCATAATTGCTTCATGCACCAACCAAAAGCAGTTGTCTCATTCGAAAATATGAAAAAAATACCCGTAATGTTTGCGGTCCCGCAGTGTCAAAACGATAATGTGTGCCAGGCACAACTGATGTTATCTTGATAGTACTGTCATAGTACTTGCTGACAGTGTGTAGTTTTGTGTTGCACAGATTACCATTATGGCCTCAAGTACCAATAATAAGGTCTTTCCTTATTCGAAAATATGAGATAAATGACCCCTACCATGTTTGTGATCCCTCAGTGTCAAAACGATAATGCGTGCCAGGCACAACTGATGTTATCCTGATAGTACTCTCATAGTACTTGCTGACAGTGTATAGTTTTGGGTGGCACAGATTACCATTATTGCTTTCTGTACCAACCCAAAGCTGTTTCCTTATTCGAAATATGAGATAAATGACCCCTACCGTGTTTGTGATCCCTCAGTGTCAAAAAGGTAATCTGTGCCAAGCACGACTGATATTATCCTGAAAGTAGTGCCATAGTACTTGCTGACAGTGCATAGTCGAGGGTGGCACAGATTAGCATTATTGCTCCATGTACCAATAATAAGCTGTTTCCCTATTCCAAAATATTAGATAAATTATCCCTGCCATGTTTGTGGTATCTCAGTGCCGAAACGATAATCTGTGCCAGGCACAACTGATGTTATCCTGATAGTATCCTCATAGTACTTGCTGCTTGTGTGTAGTTTAGGGGGGCACACATTACCATTACGGCGTCCAGTACCAATAAAAATGTTTTTCCTTATTCGAAAATATGAGATAAATGATCCCTACATTGTTTGTGGTCTATCATGTGTCAACACGATAATCTGTGCCTTACACAACTGATGTTAACCTGATAGTACTCTCATACTATTTACTGACAGTGTATAGTTTAGGGTGGCACAGATTACCATTATTGCTTCATGTACCAACCAAACGCAATTTTCTCTTTCGAAAATATGACAAATACCCATATCGTGTTTGGAGTCCCTCAGTGTCAAAACGATAATCTGTGCCAGGCACAGCTGATGTTATCCAGATAGTACTGTCATAGTACTTGCTGATATTATGTAGTTTAGGGTGGCACAGCTCATCATTATTGCTTCATGTATAAATGCAAAGCAGTTTTCTCATTCGAAAATATGAAGAAAAGGAAAATTACTCTGTCGTGCTTGTGGTCCCTCAGTGTCAAAATGATAATCTGTGCCAGGCACAACTGATGTTATACTGATAGTACTGTCATAGTACTTGGTTTAAACGTAATTTATTTGTCACACGGGAAACACTTGAAGCTCGGGGCTTATACCGTGTCTCCAAATTGTTCATATAATACATTTTACAGTGTACAAGAGGAGATGTGGAAGATATCTGTATAGAACAATATATAGATTTACATGTCAGGAGTGATGTGTACCGAATGATTACATAATAATATAAAATGATTGCATTATTAACAGTGATATCGACATGTAGGAGAGGATTGGTCGTCCAGAAGATACTAGTAGGGTACGCTTGGATGCGCTTTGTAGGACAAACATAACAAAGAGGTAGTCAAAAGGATGAAAATATTGACATCAAAACCGTTTTGTTGACGTTATATACTCACATACATTCACGGCAATCAAGTCATTTATTGCGTTGCTAATTGAATGATCACCGTATAGCATTAGTGTTACAGATGGATCGTCATGGTAGCCTGCATTTTTTATATTATCTAGCATTGTACGGCGTAGAATAGCATAAATTGGACATTCTAGTAGGTAGTGAGCAGCGGTTTCGTCGCTGTGACCACATGCGCATCTGGATGAATCGGTAATGTAATTAAGAAACAGGTCCCCGTTCAGAGAACTGCAGCCGTTCCGAAGTCTGCTTAAAATGATATTACACGTTCGTTCTCCTACATAGTACCAACTGGAGGGACTAATTTTACTGTACATCTTAAAGCTGACATGACCTTATTTAATGCACGAATGGTAGCGAAAAAAGAAATATTCACAGATTTTAGTTCCAGTTGAATAATACCCGGCGGAACTAATCCGAGTGCCGAGTTCACGTCGCTATTCTGCCAACTTCTCAGCCGAGTACATTTGCCTTCACCGCATATATAAAGCTTGAATCGACTGAGGACCTTGCCAGTCTGAACTGACACTCCTACTGTGCACATCATATTCATGTTGTCGTTGTCTCCAGCCAAAATTCGAGCTCTGTGAGCATCATATCACATTCATTCGCAAACAGTATAAATATATCTGAAAAAATGGGTAATAAAATCTGAAGAATCTGACAACTATATATACACGATTTAGACATACCTTTCAGTATTTCTTCAACACAATGAAACCTGTTGGTCCCGTCACCAGTTTCTACAGCATTGTATTTCAATTTACCTCACTCCACGAAGAGGGCGCACGAAGCGACTGTTTTGGTAATTTTTGAGGCTCTACACGATGCACTCCACATGCGATCTCTTTTTCGATACCCGGTATGACGATACTGCTACAGGCCAACCCATGTTGACCGTTTACTGTGCCAAGGGGACATGCGAGACTTGCTGTTGCTGTTGGAGACTATTTGTGCAAACCGGAATGGCAAATTCCAAAATACGGAGTTACAAATTGAGAGCCCTTATTGCGATTGTCAGCCCGTCCAGTATTTTGACCTATCCACCAGTTGTATAGAAAGTTGAATTCTTTTAGCATTCGTGGATGGGAAATCTGGCGTATCTGACCCCCAACCTTTGACCTTCAGCCACTTGAATAGGTCACTTCCAGTGACGTGAAAAGTAGGACTTCGGAAATGGCCGCAGATCTCGGCGAATATCCGAAAAAACAGACTTTACATCTAGTCAAATGGGTCTACATAAACCATCTTAGGTCCACATGGGTTGTGCAGGGTCTCGTATTGAAGCGTTCGTCGAGGGTTCTTCGGGCCCGGTTACCTTTCAGTTTATACCTCCGTCTTTAGGAATTTGCAATTGAGTGCGGGCAGGCCCGATTAGTAGACATAAAATATAACAATTCTTACTTTGGAATGAAATTTCCGAATTACAGTATTTTGAAGTCGGTATCAGAAAGCTGAATTCACAGCGCAATCGAATTGCACCATATCGAGCCTCAACTGATAATCATGAAATAGAATGAACAGTTGCCCCTTCGTGTTTTTGGCGAGGGAGGTAAATTGACAAACAATGCCAGAGAAGTCTGTGACGGGATAAACAAGTGTCTTTCTTTTGGGTATGGAGCCTACTATATACAAGTGATCCATGTTTCGAGGAAAACCCACCGGTATGTCTGAATCGTGTTTGAATAGTCATATCCCTAATTATATTGCCCAGGTTTTTCAAGATATCTTTATATTGTGTGAGAGTTATTGTGTTATAGCATATAATGCTCACAGTCCGAATATATGCTGGTGACAACAACAACAGCATAAATATGATGTGGACTGTCCGAGAGTCTGTTCAGACTGGCAAGGTCCTCAGTCGATTCAGGCTTTATATATGCGGTGAAGGCAAATGCACTCGGCTGAGAAGTTGGCAGAATAGCGACGTGAACTCGGCACTCGGATTAGTTCCGCCGGGTATTATTCAACTGGAACTAAAATCTGTGAATATTTTTTTTTTCGCTACCATTCGTGCATTAAATAAGGTCATGTCAGCTTTAAGAAGTTTCAGTTTGAATTTGTCACTATCCTGGGTTGTTTTTATGTCATCTGGCAGTGAATTCCAATCTCTGACTGTTTGCGGGAAAAAGGACTTTCGAAATGATTCAGTCCTGCAACGGAATGGTGTCAAGTTTGCGGCAGTTCGAACTGGGTATGGGTTTCTAGAAGTCGTGGACTGGGGTAATCGCAGATTTAGTCTGGTGTTTGAACTATCATTTAAAATCCTATGAAACATGACTAGTCGGTGGATAAAACGTCGTTTACTTAATTCTATAAAACCAGATTCTTCATATAAAAGGACGGTCGCTGTACTTTTAGTCAGGCCTGTAATAGTTCGCAAAGATTCTTTTTGTATGTTTTCGATGGCGTTAGCTTGAAAATCACTCATGTTGTCCCATACAGCGTCGGCGTATTCAAGGGATGGTCTTATGAAGCTTTTGTACATTATCTCCAGGCATTTTCGATCAAGACGATACTTAAGCCCTCGAAACATAGACAAATTTCTTTTGTGCTGTCGAAATAAGACTGTTTATATGGTCGTGCCAAGTTCCTTGGCTGTTTAGAATAAGACCAAGATGTTTGTGAGAATTATATGTTTCAATTGTAGAATTAGTAAATTTGAAGGTCATTTGTGCTGGCTGCCTGCGCTTAGATGCAATGAGTGATTTTGTTTTGGCTGCATTAAAATGTACAAGCCAGGTTAGTGCCCATTGTTCTATTTGGAATAGATCATTATCTACGGAGATAGATATCGTGTTCTGCAGCAAGTTATCAGAAAGTATGTATAAGCACGTGTCGTCGGCAAATAGTTTGATGTTGTTGATAATTCCATCAGGTAGATCATTTATATAAAGGAGAAATAAAAGAGGTCCGAGGACAGAACCCTGAGGGACCCCCGCGCCTATCCGGATAAACTTAGACTCAACGCCGTTCAAAACAACGCGCTGCTGACGATCTTTTAGATAATTCGCGAACCATTCCAGCAGTTTACCACTTATACCCAAACGTTGCAATTTGACTAGTAGACCTTTGTGCCAGACCCGATCAAAGGCCTTAGAGATATCAAAAATATAAATACAACTTCCTTTCCTTCGTCTAAGGCCTTCGCTAGGTCAAAGTAAATGTCTAGTAACTGGGTGACAGTAGATCTATTTGGTAAAAAACCATACTGAGACGGAGAGATGGCATCATGCAAGAAACTGAATACATATTTGAAGACAATACGCTCGAACACCTTGCTGAGACAGCTTAACAGCGAAATCGGTCTGTAATTTTCTACTTTACTTGTATCATCTTTTTTAAAAATTGGTGTCACGTTTGCACATTTCCAGGCAGTAGGAAAGATACTCACGCACAACGATCGGTTAAAGAACCGAGTCAGGATTGGCGAAATTACATTACGTGCTTCATATAAAATTTTTGGACTTATTCCATCTGGACCCAGGGCTTTAGACGTATCAAGAACGTTCAGTACATTTAAAACGTCACTCTCAAGAACTTCAATTTCTGACAGCACAGGCGAGGTAAGTGATGATGGGTCAAAAGACGGTGGGTCAACATTACTGTCATCTAAATTGCAAATTCCCGCAAAGTATTCATTCAGTAAACTTGCTTTACCCATTGTAGTATATTCATATGTTTTATCTTTATTCAATAGCGGCGGGATTTCTGAGAGATTAGAATTTGAATGTTTCAAGAAGGATTTACACAATTTCCACCAAAATTTTGTGCTGACATTTCCTGATTTTATTTTATCTGAAACCTTCTGTTCGTGTTCAGTTTTTGCAGACCTAATTATAGAAGTAACGTAATTTCTCTGCTTCTTATATTCATTCATATCATTCTCTCTTTTAGTTCTTCTTGATCTTTTGAATAACTTATCACGAAGCTTCATTTCAGATTTAACTTGAGAGGTGATCCAGGGTTTGTCATTAGGTTTTATTGTTACTATACGGTTTGGTATTGTTTCTTGTGCGGTAGAAAGTAATATATCAGATAGTTTGGAACACATTTCGTTAACATCATCAATATTTATGATACCGTTCCAATTGTAATTGCTTAATCTTTCGCGGAATATTTCCCAATTGGCTTTGTCATATTGCCAGACAAGTCGCTTGTAACTTGGCATCTTAGGACAACTTGATTGAAGATTAACATACACAGGGCAGTGATCACTGCAAAAATTTGATAAAATCCCAGAATCGATGACGGAACCTTTATGACTGCAGATAATTGGGTCAAGTAGGGTATTGGATGCGGGCCTAGTAGGTTCTTTGATTAATTGAGACATGCCAAAGTTATTAATAATGTGTTTCAGATGTCGATTTAGAGGGTTGAGCAGATCTTCATTTAGATCTCCTGAAAGTATTACATTTTTATTCCTGTGTACTTCTGTCGCATTATCAATGTTATCGGATCAGTGATGTAAGTGGACTTCTGTCAAAAAACCTGAAAATACTATCCTAGCACTTTAGGCCGGGGTCCAGGGGCCGCCTAGGCCCCTGGAAGCTCTGGGGTCCTAGATGGCTGGAGATGCATTCGAGCCAATTTCTGGCAAATAAAATAAGAAAATATGATTGGCAAGCCACTACGTTTTTTGTGTTGTTTTTCAAGCAAAACCTGTTTCATAATACACCCTCATTCTGATTCTGAAATAAGCAAACTTATTTTGAAAATTAATTTCTGTAAATTTATTCAGAGACTCCTGTATGGAATGATGGAACATTTGGATCACACATTATGACATATCTAATGTCTAACCTGAGGTATTTCAGCCGCTGCAAATTAATTGTTTCAACTTACTCTGTGGCAAAGTACAACTACAAGTAACGTCATTCCTACTACCCTCCTGCATAGATTTTGTTGCTGTAAATAATACAAGCAGTGTCTGGTTTGACAGTTTATTTTTGTGTCTTGACAGATGCTTTGCCGATTTTGCGTGAGCTTGTAAAGATTTTTTTCCTGAGCTGCCGTAACGTACTCTATCATTACAAATGGTACATTCAGCCAAACCTGGCAAATTGAGTTTCCTTATGTAGTCTGAAAGGTGATCCCCGTGACAGTCTTTGTCCTCCAGCCATGACCAACGAAACTTATTTTTGATACTCTTATCCACCTCGTTGACGTCTATGTCGGCACTGCGATGTAACACGCTCATGATTTTCACTTCGATTTTCACTCCGGCAAAAAAGGCGCAATATCCCATAATAGTTTCGGCTGCTAGCGATTTGAGCGCCAGTACTACAGGGGAGACAACTCTAGTTGTCTCCCGAGTTGTCTCCCGTATCACGTGGTGGACAAATCATTATAAAAATGGCGACTACGTCGGTTCTTCGCTAGAGACGATCGGGATCCAATTTTGAGGATCAAAAATGGTAACAATACATACTTTATCAAGATCAGGTAAAAAAATGCGTTTTTGAACGCTCAAATATTGATTTAGTCGACATTCTGGTGAAACCGGACGAGAATCCAAATTTCTATAAAAACGGAATTTTTTCCAAGTTTCAACAAAAAACCGGATTTCCGGCAAAAACCGGAAGACTTACATCACTGTCGGATAAAAGTTGCCATTTACTAACATCTGTTTTAGGGGGACGGTAGAGTGTACAAATAAGGGTATTGGGTTTGTCGTGGATCTCTATCCAAATCATTTCTAAATCTTTGCTTTCCAGCTCAAGGTGACGGGTAGCAGCAAGTCATAGTACTTGCTGACAGTGTATAGTTTAGGGTGGCACAGAATACCATTATTCCTTCATGTGCCAACCAAAAGCAGTTTTCTCATTCGAAAATATGAAAAAAATACCCGTATTGTGTTTGTGGTCCCTCAGTGTCAAAACGATAATCTGTGCCAGGCACAACTGATGTTATACTGATAGTACTGTCATAGCACTTGCTGACAGTGTATAGTTTAGGGTGGCACAGATTACCATTATTGCTTCCTTTACCAACCCAAAGCTGTTTCCTTATTCGAAAATATGAGTTAAATGAGCCCTACCCTGTTTGTGATGCCTCAGTGTCAAAACGATAAACTGTGCCAGACACAACTGATGTTATCCTGATAGTACTCTCATAGTACTTGCTGGCAGTGTATAGTTTAGGGTGGCACAGTTTACCATTATTGCTTCCTGTACCAACCCAAAGCTGTTTCCTTATTCGAAAATATGAGATAAATGCCCCCTACCATGTTTGTGACCCTTCAGTGTCAAAACGATAATCTGTGCCAGGCACTACTGATGCTATCCTGATAGAACTGTCATAGTACTTGTTGACAGTGTATAGTTTATGGTGGCACAGATTACCATTATTGCTTCATGTACCAACCAAAAAAGCAGTTTTCTCATTCGAAAATATGAAAAAAATACCCGTATCGTGTTTGTGGTCCCTCGGTGTCAAAACGATACTCTGCAGGCACAATTGATGCAATATTGATAGTACTTCATGCACCATCTCAAAGCTGTTTCCTTATTCGAAAATATGAAACAAATGACCCCTACCATGTTTGCGGTTCCTCAGTGTCAAAACGATAATGTGTGCCAGGCACAACTGATGTTTTCCTGATAGTAGTGTCATAGTACTTGCATACGGTGTATAGCTTAGGTGGCACAAATTATTGTTTCACGCAATTCGCACCCCCCCCCCCGCCTCCCCAACACACACACACACACACACACACGCATACCGAGGCTGGTATAGAGGGTACAAAAACTACATAACGAAAGTTGAAAGAAGGAATTTGTTCATGTATAGCTTTATAGGGTTTCAATTATACTGCATACAATTAAGCAGTCTCTGATTGCTGCTTCTTTCTTTCAAATCTGTCTGAAAAGGATGAAATGCCATTTTGAATAATTACTTCTGATACAAGAAACACTGTGAAATCAGATAAAATATAACACTTAGCCTTGGAGACTTCACTGTTTCCACTCAAGCGAGAGGTCCTTTTTTAGCTGCACAACATTTATGGTAAAAAGTTTGTTGTGTATTCCAGTATAATATGGATACCATGGTGAGTAGCAATATCACCACTATGTTGTGTTCATTTATGGTTTCAAGTACATATTTTACATTGTAGGGTTTTGCTAGCAGCATTACATTTCAATGAAAATGCTGGAAGGCCACAAGCTGTCAACATCCAAGGTTTGGATGAGTTCACACTTGCATTTCCGAAATACAAGTTTTTCGATATGTTGTCAGGAAAACCCTCCAGAAGTGTACTTTTGGTAAGTACCAAATCTCTGGCTTATTTTCATTCAGTCAGAATCCCCTGATGAGATCAGCTCCGGATATTTGTGATTGTGGTTGTGCATACTGGTCAAACTGGTTAATATTGAAGTATAAATCTGGTCTGTTTTAAGACCGGCAAGTTAGCATGTTACAGGTATCGGTGTGAGACCTAAGAATGTCCTGGGGATTAGTTTCTCTCCCAATACCCTTTTCTATTGTAACAAACAATGGTCACTTATTCATTATAGCTGGCTTCGAAGATAGGGGGCACTGCGGGCCGGACAATTTTAGCCACTGGACATTCTTAGTTTCCACACTGGTAAAGGTATACTTGTATCTCCCACCACCTCTCCTTAAATAAGCCCAATGTTGAATGTATTTTACTGTTTGAATTTTAGGATATGTCAACCAGCTCTTTGATGAGCTGTACACAGTTGTGGGAGGAGAAGAACAGCACCGGACGCCAGCCCCGCTTCCATTGTGCGACAAATTAGACAGACCTGACAAGGCTTCAGCCATTAAGGACTTCTGCACGCGGTTCGATATATAATGTGGACTTCATAAGGTCGTTAGTTAACATTTAACATAGCCATCTGAACAACTTTCACAAGGAAGATGCTTTGTACCTTGCAGATGTGCATTGCCCAGTGTCCTTTACACGATTCAATGATTTTCCACAGATTTATGGTCTTTCTGTGGTTGAATTATTAGTGGAATTACTCTGATTCTTTTGAATGAACACATTAATTTTTCTGCATAATTGGAGAAGAGAGGAGCAGTAATTCAACAGGTGTCCATCTTTTAGAGTTTGAAGATGTTAAAGCTGGTAGATCATTGCTTAGTTGGTTCGTCACGATATAGCTGAAATACTGTTGAAAGCCACATTAAATTCTATTCACTCACCCCCTAGATCATTAATAAAGCAGCGATAATATCCCATAGTTTGAACATTGTCAAATAGCTATTCTTGCGGCCCTTTTTCTGATTAACTTATTGCAAAACTGGATGATGAACATGGTATACATGTTTTGAAAACAAGATGTTTGTTCAGTAATGTGTATATATATAATATAATTAAGGTTGGAGGTTTAGTTCCCACTGTAGCTAAAACAACATCTACAGTGCTGACTATTATTTATATAAAAATTCCAAACCTCCTACATGTAATTTTAACAATTGCCTTATTTACAAAATGGCATATCTGTCATGAAAATAATATTTGTTCAGTTACAGTGGTCACGAAAACAAGTGTTTGGATCTAATGAAACTTTAGTTCAAATTTGGCAGTCTGAACCCCTGGTACTGTGCATCTTCCTCGGGCCATGGTTCAGGGAAGTGAGCACGGATGCAGCACACAGCACAAGCGGGAAGTACTTCTCTGGCATCCCTCCCCAGGAAGCCCCAAACAAATCTTGCCAATTGCCGATATGCAATGTGCCTGTACTTTGTATATCTGGGACCCTCAAATGGGTGGTGGTATTGCTGCAGGTATTGAAGCCATGCAGTTTGCTGGACCCAAACATTCGTACATAATGCTGGAAATCCCGGATGATCCGTGATGCAGGCATAGGGTTGCTCCAGAAAATAATGTACTCTAGCTTTTTCCAGTTCTTGTAAGACCTTCTGTATTTCTTGGCAGCATATACATTCCCTCACAGTAGGCATGATATCACAGTGCCCACATGTGCACCTTCAATGTATGAAAGTTCAAACAACCTTCATCAAAGTAATGAATACATTACATTTACTGTTTGTCGTTTATTTTCGCTTAATTGGCATTAAACTGTATATATCATATCGGGCTAATCAAAGTATTTTTGTTCAGAATTTAAGATAAAATGCACTTATAATGTGTATACGATAATTTTAACAAAATATGAACAGCCTTCATACATCTATATGCATTGTACATAATTGGCTGTTATTGGCTTCATTGTTGTATTGATATTGCAACATGTTTAAATTTTTCGAATAAAATTCAATATATCTGTATGTAAAATTGCAAATGACAATTCACTTTTGCCTCAATTTCTTTGTATGATAGTGAACAGGAATACAACTGGTATACAACTCCAAGCCTTGCAATTTAAAAATGGTAGCATAATATCAACCCTCATATTTTACTGGGCTGTAATTTTAGAACCATCACCTTGGGGGCCAATCAAGTATTTCCGGTGCAAAAAATGAATTTTTCTTTGCCCCCCCCCCCTCTTCCCTTTAATTCAAAATTAAACCGTGTACATAGGAAAAAAATCAGATTTTTATACCCCCCCCCTGCATATGTAATACTTCAATGCCCCCTTGAACAGTTAGAGAAAACTGCCTCTCTAAAATGGAAGTAAAAATAACAATTTTGTTTTGCTTAAAAAAACAATCCATCATCACACTTTAAAATATTCTTGTAAAATTCTTTGTGTATTGTTAGATGTTATTGATATAATCATAATATATGGTTTGACAGGCAAAATCATATATCATCAGGTATTAGAGTCATTATACCCCCCGTTACGAAGTATAGGGGGGGTATACTGAATTCAGCTTGTCCGTCCTTCCGTCGAAGCATCCTTGTGTCCTTCCATCCAAATTTGGTGTACAGCATTGATGTGTGGCAAAGCACAACCCATTTTTGTGGTTTCCATGGCAACAGCACGGGAAATATCCATGAAACGACGTTAATGCTCTAGAAGCTGAAAAATTCCATCTAGAGACTTCAAATGTGGTATTCAGCATTGATGTGTGGCGTAGGCAAAAGCCTATTGACATTGGATACATGTTTTGGTTTCCATGGCAACAACACGGAAAATATCCATGTAACGACGCTAACGCTCTTAGTCTAGAAGCTGAACCGTTCCATCTAGAGACTTCAAATTTTGTACACAGCATTAATGTGTGGCAAAGCACCAGCTTATAGAAATAGGATAGATTTCGATGGTTTTTGTGGTTCCCATGGCAACAAGACGGAAAATATCCACGTAACGACGTTAACGATCTAGAAGCGGAACTGTTGAAGCTGGGAACTTCAAATTTGGTATGCAGCATTGCTGTGTGGCAAAGCACAAGCGTATGGAATTGGGTTCATTTCGATGTTTTTTTTGTGGTTTCCATGGCAGCAAGACAGAAAACGCTCGTTAACGCTCTACAAGCCGGATCATTGGAGATGGACATTTCAAATTTGGTATATGCAACATTGCTGTGTGGCAAAGCACAAGCCTATTCAAATTGGGTACATTTTGAATATTGTCATCATGTGTGTACGTATGTAATATGTTGATTTCTGTCTATCATTACCACCATGTCTCAAGGGTATGTGAGTAGGCTACCATATCATGGAACAGAAACCTTTTAAAAATTAGCAAAATTGGCCTTATGTCTCCATAATGTATCCACTCGACAAACAGAAATGTCTCCTGATTTTTGAGCCCTGGTGACCTTGACCTCAATCCGTATGCAACAGAAATGCCCAAATGTACCCATTCAAACACAAATTGTGATTTTAATCAAATCCTGATTTTAAAGTTCCATTATTCCCCTTTTGTAGTCACTCTTAAATATGGCTGCTCCCTACACAGAATCTGTTATGGAAGAATGGAATAGACAATCATTGCCATAACAAATACATAGATCTGCCATCCTGGTAAACATGTAAAAACGACCCTTTTACCTTCCATTTTAGAGAGGCTTGCCTGTCGATCGATGATCTAGAGGTGTGTTGGTGGGTGGCTCTGTTCACTCACTGTAGGAGGAGAATTTCCCCTAGAAGATTTTGTTACATTGAAATCCCTTGTCGCGAACATTTGTTATAGCAGGCACGGCGGAGGCAATTTGTGATTTGAGGGGCCACTATAACAGCAGAATAGGTGAGGGTCCAGGGGCCGCCTAGGCCCCGGAACCTTCAGGAGTCTTACATGGCCAGAGACGCACTCTAGCATATTTCCGAGTAATAAAACAAGAAATCTTTGCCTGTGTAAACTATATTTATTTTGCCTGTTTTATTGTTCCTCATGACTTCTTTCAAATATTCGCCGTCAAGCAAATGATGATGTTCGGAAGTATAAATAATTGAAATAATAAATATCATTTCAATCGAAATACAAGCGTCTTGACCGTCATTCAATATTCAGCCACTGTCCATTGAAGAATTTCCGCAATCATAATCCAAAGACCTGATTCATACCACAGCATTAGCACCCAATTCAAGAAGAAATAAATTTCATAGTATACATGCAACAGCGAAGCGGTGTGCAAGCAATGATACCGACAAGACATCATGAGGTTCCATATGTATCAAATTCTTATTGGATCACTGTACTTAATCCATATGATTTTCGTTGTAAAGTCGTTCTCTAGAGTATGATGTATCTCTCACGTGAGAGGCGACTACCAGGGCATCCATGTAAAAAGGAATAGGACCCTAGATCCATGTGATTTCCAGATGTGAAAAGGAATAGGAACCAAACGTTGTGATATCACTGAAATAGTGTTGAAAGCGACGTTAAATTATATTTACTTAGTCACTTACCCTTACCCTTTGATTGTGACTGTTCATTTGAAAACAATGAGCATATTAAAATACATGGGTTCATACGGCCTCTTGCCCTGTGTTAGGCGGAATTAAACAAAAGTTACGAAACGTAACGCCATAAATGTGGCTCGCTACACTTGTATTTTGCTAACAGCTTGCGATACGTATCGCCAAATTTGAAAAAGTTTCATTGAAGGCGCTTGGTGGTATAGCCCGGTTTTGGAAGATTCAGAAATAATGTACCGGGTACACAGATTTTTTTTACTTGTTAGGGAGCCGAACAAAGTTCACCTTATGAGTGTCAATGAATTTTTGTATTGTGCCCATCATGCTTACTTGAAAGTAAAATCTGCATTAAATACAGATATGTTTTTTCACTTTGATTTTTTTTTGGCTTTCTGCCTTTTGTTTGGTCTTGTCTTGTGCGCCA
>JAVTVY010037727.1:0-16151 GCA_036873755.1 Hanleya hanleyi
CCACCACTATGGGTTCATGGTTGTGGTTTGGTGGTGTGGGTTCTGCGCACAGACGTCACTTCCGGGTTTCACTAAAACTACCTCCGAACCCAGAAGAGTTCCAATTTTTTTCGTTAGACGTAGGGTCCGGATTGTCAACATCCGGGTTTTCCCCGGCCCGGCCCGGCCAGGCCGCAGCGCGCGCGCGCAGGTTATCCGGATGTGCGTGGCATCACCGGAAGTGTGCGGGTGAATGTCGGGTCAAAAGGTCAAAGGTCACATCCAGGTCAAAAGGTCTCCCTTTCGGCGACGTTCGGCAACAATGTTGCGGCATCGATATACAGAGCTTGAACACAAAAAGGGATTGTAAATTAACCTGGAAGGATGGGCAGTTCCATTTGGACCAATCAGCGGTCGAGAAAATGAGCCAATGAGCGATCGATAAAAGAACCAATGGACGGGTACTAGAATTTCGCTCACGTCTGCGCCTACATCCGGGTACTAGAATGCTTTCGTCTACGTCCGCGCCTACATCCGGGTACTTTTATGTAGGTGTATAAAAGTGGGAATTTTTAGGGCATTGCTGCATTCGTTGGCCTGCTTGACCTGACCAGTCTGAGCCTGCCTGACCAGCCTGAGCCTATCTCTCGAGAGGAGCTACTTGCCTGACCCTCACCAGCCTGAGCCTGCCTCACCGGAGCTATACCATGAGACGTGGAGAAGATTTTCCAAGGGATCCAGGAGCGCCTCCGGCGCTGTAATCTTTGTTGTTGTTGCTCTCTTTTTGCACTAACCAATCAGAATAGTACGTATCACGGGCTACACCCGTAGAGCTACGTCTAGGCGCGCAGGTGTGACATGGTCTATAAAACACGTCCCTCTGGATCCCACACCTTCGTTTCAACGGCTACAGAGCCATGACGGACATCCATCCCTATGCGACTCGTGGGGGTGTGCTTGAACCACCACTATGGGTCCATGGTTGTGGTTTGGTGGTGTGGGTTCTGCGCACAGACGTCACTTCCGGGTTTCACTAAAACTACCTCCGAACCCAGAAGAGTTCCAATTTTCCCCTTAGACGTAAGGTCCGGATTGTCAACATCCGGGTTTTCCCCGGCCCGGACCGGCCTGGCCCGGCCCGGTCCGGCCTGGCCCGGCCCGGCCCGGCCGCAGCGCGCGTGCGGGTTATCCGGAAGTGCGCGGCATCACCGGAAGTGAGCGGGTGAATGTCGGGTCAAAAGGTCAAAGGTCACATCCAGGTCAAAAGGTCTCCCTTTCGGCAACGTTCGGCAACAATGTTGCGGCATCGATATACAGAGCTTGAACACAAAAAGGGGATTGTAAATTAACCTGGAAAGGATGGGCAGTTCCATTTGGACCAATCAGCGGTCGAGAAAAAGAACCAATGAGCGATCGATAAAAGAACCAATGGACGGGTACTAGAATTTCGCTCACGTCTGCGCCTACATCCGGGTACTGGAATGCTTTCGCCTACGTCGCGCCTACATCCGGGTACTTCTATGTAGGTATATAAAAGTGGGAATGTTTAGGGCATTGCTGCATTCATTGCCCTGCCGATCGGAGCTACCTGACCAGTCTGCCTGACCAGCCTGAGCCTATCTGACGAGAGGAGCTACTTGCCTGACCCTCACCAGCCTGAGCCTGCCTCACCGGAGCTATACCATGAGACGTGGAGAAGATTTTCCAGGGGATCCAGGAGCGCCTCCGGCGCTGTAATCTTTGTTGTTGTTGCTCTCTTTTTGCACTAACCAATCAGAATAGTTCGTATCACGGACTACACCCGTAGAGCTACGTCTAGGCGCGCATGTGTGACATGGTCTATAAAACACGTCCCTCTGGATCCCACACCTTCGTTTCAACGGTTACAGAGCCATGACGGACATCCATCCCTATGCGACTCGCATTTTACAGCATGCGACAGTGGTTAATTCACTCACGGGTTACAGAGCAGTGGTTCGGTCCATGTTTTCAGATGGCGGCGACAACGTGGGGCGACGCCAGATCCTGAAAGAGTTCACAGAAGCGGTCCTCGACAGAGTGCACTGGATGGAGAGGTGTGCCATCACTCACCACTACTGGGCTATGACAGCCATCCTTGATGCTCGGGCTATGGACCACGAGCGCTCACGCCGGAACCAGCCACGGCTGGTTGGCCTAGTAATGGTCTGTGTCCTATTGACCCTGGCGTTGTGGCATTGACAGTTGGACCTGACCATAAATACGAGGATCAGACAGAGTGTGTGTCATTCGCCGTTCGTCATTGGGTCAAGCATGTCACCAGTCCTACGAGCCATCCTTCCCCTTACACCCCGGGTGGGGTTACACGTCTATGAAGATAAAGTCACATTCGTGGAAGAACGTGGAGATTTTGCTGGCCGCGCGCTGAGACCGTGTCGAATACGGTTACGCTACACCGTGACGGCTGGACCAAATTTAAACGGGTGTTGAGTGGTGAGCTCGACGGAAACCTCATCCACATAGACAATGCCATCCACGTATACCGTGGACCCTTCTTCCCACGCCTGGGCCGCTACCAAGACCCTAAGCGAGGCTTATTTATGGACGCGGATATTCTCTAATGGACGACGGCTGGATTATGAATGACGGACTAGACGCTTGTAATTCACCCTAGCCCCCGATATGTGGACAGCCTTCGAGAAAGTGGTGCCTATTGTGGACCAGCTGTTTACACCGGACGAGCGTTCAGCTGTTCAGTTGGAATGGGCTCGTACCTTGAGTGAAGCGGCGGCAGAACCCAATGAACAAATTACCAAACCTAGCAATGAAGCGGAGGCAGACCACGATGCCATTGATTATCCGGCTAGACTCAGTCAGCCCAGCGACATGACCAACCGAGCCATTCAGTGGCGTAGGATAATCCGAAGTTCACCCGCGCAGGCGTGCGGCCGGATAACCCGCACTTGCTGCGGCCGGGCCAGGCCGGGCCAGGCCGGGGAAAACGCGGATGTTGACAATCCGGACCCTACGTCTAAGGGGAAAATTGGAACTCTTCTTGGTTCGGAGGTAGTTTGAGTGAAACCCGGAAGTGACGTCTGTGCGCAGAACCCACACCACAAAACCACAACCATTGGCCCATGGTGGTGGACCAAACACATCACCACGCATCCCCAAATTGCCTGCTTTCTATACTACGGCCAGACTGCGCATGCGCAGACCATTGAACACGGGTGAACCATGAGTCGAGTCGGATGCTGCTTCACGAGAGCTCCTTCGGACCCATAGTGACCCATGTCGGCGCCAAAAAATGTATATTTCCCACAATTCCCTGTCTGCGCTTGCGCAGAATGTTGAACACGAACGACGCACTAGTCCATGTGGATGCTCCCTCACGAATGCTTCACATTGATACCTCACTCGATCCAATCGGCCCACTCGTGGCCCACCCAGACCCCAAAACGTCTATTTCCATACCCTTTTCCCACAATTCCCTGTCCGCGCATGCGCAGAATGTGGACAACGACTAGTCACGAGTCCAGGCGGATGCCCCCTCACATAGGCTTCACATTGATACCTCATACAACTCCATCGGCCCATTAGGGACCCCCCTCGATCCCAAAACGTCTATTTCCATACCCTTTGTCTACTGCGCATGCGCAGAATGACCATATTCCAACCCCACACGCACCCCATTGGATGCTCCTTCACGAATGCTTCACATTGATACCTCATGCGACTCCATCGGACCATTAGGGGCTCCCCTAGATCCCAAAACGTCTATTCCATATCCTTGGTCTATCGCGCATGCGCAGAATGACCATATTCCAACCCCACACCCAGCCCATCGGATGCCCCCTCACATATGCTTCACATTGATACCTCACCCGACTCCATCGATCCACTAGTCACCCACCTAGACCCCAAAACGTCTATTTTCATACACTTGGTCTACCGCGCATGCGCAGAATGACGATACTTCAACCCCACACCCGCCCCATCAGATGCCCCTTCACGAATGCTTTACATTGATTCCTCATACGACACAATCGGTACACTAGGGACCCCTCTCGCCCCTGATGCCACCTCCGTGTCTCTTCGGGAAGTGACCGAAGAGACTCGGAAGTGAACGACATTGTGGGAAAAACCCCACAGACTACACAGAAAGGTCAGTACATGGCCTATCATGTTAACACTCCTGCAATTGGACCTCACCGACCACCGGACGTCACCGAAAAGACACGGAGGTGAACGACATTGTAGGAAAAACCCCACAGACAGGTCAGTACATGTGCTATCATGTTCACAGGTCTCGCCCCATTCACCCAGATCGGAATGGACGTGATACCTACAAGAGCGCCCCCTGGCGGAAAAAGGATCCAAGAGTTACCTCCCTGGAAAACGTACGTCAATCGGTCTTATATATACTACTCTCCTTCAATTACGTCTGACGCACAATTTCATCTTTGTCTTGATTCCTGAACCATTTTCACTTGATTGTATTTTCTGTATTATTATCAATTATTTCAAAGTCAGTTGTCTTTCTCTCTGCTGACGTTAATATGCTTTTAGAATGACACATACCACTTGCAGACAAGAATAAGTTTTTTATAGTTATTCACCATTGTTTTCCGGCTTCAAAGTTTATCGTCGTACTTTTATTGTAATCAATAACGTCTAACTTGACAATTCGCGCCCATATTGAATTGGCTCATTCAAAGAGTCTTCCAGGGTAAGGCCCTTGGTGTAAGACCTTCCATTGAAAAGATAAGTCTCGCTCGAAATTCCTCCGAGAACAGATATTCATTCCTCTGACCAATGATAATTGAAATTTTTTTCGACATACCCTGGTTTATGAATCTGGCATATGAAGGTTGTTTGTTATGGCGATCTCCGATCTTTATGCACAATTTCCCATTTAATGTCCAGAGCTGCCCATGGGTTTATTTCGTTCAGAAGACGACAAAATATAAATTGTACGCAACTGCGAGAGTGGTAGAAACTGGGGTGTCCATAACCTGAAATTTGTAATGTATGAAGGGCCAATTATTTCTTTCTCATCATCCAACATGGCGTTCATGTCAGCCCGAACGCGTTTGTCAATTTCTTCAACAAAATACGTTATCGTATATGCAAAATCTGAAAATGATAATCGGGAAGTCGTCGTATGATTCCTTCAGCAATCAGGATCAAACAGAATGTACCCTGATTGTCAAATCGTAAAAGTTCTCTACAGAACCTAGCGAAGTTTTTACACGATGAGAGATGGAACTGTTAAACATGCTAACCAGAATGCTTCCATCGCATCAACCCGATTGTTAGTCGAAGATTTCGTCACAAAAGCATCTGTTTATGGTTTATCGAATGACGCTCACGAAGTCCTCACTACTCTCATTAAATCAATCTGCGTATAGGTATCACGTTAATGTCTCCCCTTGTTCTTTAGCTGATACAGACAACAGGGGCTCGTTACCGATGTGTATTGGTCAATTAGGTTAATTATGGGGGGGGCGGTCGAGGTAGGGAATAATTTGCTACCCCGACCCTCCCCCCATAATCAACGTAATTAACCAATTAACAACGGTAACGAGCCCCTGTGATACAGACCGGCGTCTTCTCCCCTCTAGATTTGTATATCGAATTATCGCGAACCAGTGAATTTGGGTCTTTGCTAGCCTTTCGGTTACATTATCTACAGCAACAACCAGAGTGAAAGCCAATTCAACATCGTTTGGTCTCGTCTATATTACCCGGCATGACGAACCGTATTCAGTAGCTCTGGTGTAGCATTGTTCTATACTACGTGAGAACAACACTACGGCTGCAAACCAATCACTAGATCGAGTTGTTGAGAAAGTACCATACGGGCAATATTTGCCGAACTAAATGACCATAACGAATAAAATAGTTCGATTCTATGTCCACCTACCTTCCATCAAACACCTTGTTTATGAGTGACTGTCCATTTTTAGCTTTGCAAGAAGTCTAAACTCGTGCGAGGGGGGTAAAACTGTCCACATCGCCGCTGTGCGTGTAGTGTTTGGCGCGCGGTGTTGTGGCGCGAAATCGGCGTTCGGCGATGTGGACAGTTTTACCCCCTCGCCCGAGTTTAGATGTCTTGCAAAGCTAAACATCGACATAGAATATAAATATTTTATTAGTTATGGTTAACGGTTTCGGCAAATATGGCCCGTCCGGCACTTTCCAACAACTCAATCTGGTGATTGGTTTGCAGCCGTAGCGTTGTTCTCACTGTAGTATAGAACAAGGCTACACCGGAGTGAGTGAGTGAGTGAATAGGGTTTAACGTCGCTTTCAACATTTTTTCAGCTATATCACGACGGGGAAGGGAAGGGAAGGGAGGGGGAGGGGCAGGGGTACCTACTTGTAACAGAGCAGATCTAATGCTGCCATTTTATAGTGCTGTCCCACTGAAATATCATGCCGTAGGCAGACATGACACCCCACTCAGTCACATACTGACACCGAGCGAACCAGTCCTTGTTCTATCCTCTTAATGCTGAGCTACACCGGAGCTACGTATTCAGTTAACAACTAATTCGCAGTGTATGTGAGGTTTATAAATACGTCTAAGTAATTACAGCATGTACATTACATTTCCACTTCAGAACTTACGTCTGGTATCGGTACATATACTCACCTGAACATTTCTGGAAGTTATTCACACCGAAAGAGAGGCTTGGTCCATTGGGGAGAAAAATGACAACTTTGGGTCCAAAATTATTTAAACAATTGGTAAGTATCGGCTTGATTCCGGTATCAGTTGATTCGTCGTAACATGGGCTTTGGTTTAAAGAGAATTATCGATTCACTCATCGTTCGATTATCTGTTCAGAAGTGTTTTTGCGGAGGAAAGGTAGAAATATGACAAATAGTACTTGGGCACACATACTGGGTCCGTTTGAGGCAAATGTAGACCAGGCATTTAAACCTGTCAGTTAATCGGACTCAGTATATTTGAGTATAGATGTGACGGGCCCCAAAACTCAAATTCGATTTTTACATAAATTTTTGAGTCCAAATATATCGAGTAAAAATCGAATTTGACTAAAAATATCTGGGTCTGTCAGGTCTACAGATATCCAAAAATTTAAGCCAGACTGGCTCAGTCTTTGTGTCAGTTTATCCATGTGCACCTCCCCTATTTCATCGTAGCGAAAAACCCTGACATGATTTTCCAGGCTGGACAGAAAGTGTGGTGGCACGGTGTCGGGCGTCATAGTCCAGAAGAGATATACTCCATAGCAGAAACGGATCTCCAGGCGGTATCTCTCTATCTAGGAGATAAAGACTACTTGATGGGAAAGGAACCTGGCTTGGTAAGACAATCATGTCATTGGCAACTCGCTGACTGTCCGTCTGTCTGGTCGTTTGATGCTGTAAAAATAGGTTCTGTCAGAGAGATCCTTTCAGACCGGATACTTGTAGTTTGATCGAGTTATTTGACTAGATTCTGCTCAAATTGAAAACATGCTCATTTTACCCAATCACAAGGCACATACATGTTGGCAAATCAGTATCAGGAAAATAAGAGATACATTTATTTTGTGCGGATTGGGAATAAACCCTGCTCGGTCATAAAGCTCCCATAAACCGCTATGATCCAAGGACGTTTCCATGACAGCCATTTTGAATTTACCAAGAATCAGTTCATATTTTGCTTGCTTTCAGAGTGTTGGATAAGAGTTCTCTGATCGATTTGTAAGCCCTGTCCATAGACTAGTTATATATCGGAGAGGATTGAGTAATATCACTCTGATTAAAAACAGATATATTCTTTTCATATCGCGAGATTGTTTGCTGCTGGATTAGAGGCAGCGCTCACGGAAATTCCTAACTAAGATTCATAGCGGAGGGAACACAGGCCCCAGTGTCTGGACAGTAGAATTTAAATTCAGTATAATTTAAATGATTTAATTTTTTTTTAAGTCATCCTATAATACAGAGAGGAATTATAGGATGACTTAACAAAAATTTAATTATTTAAATTATACTGAATTTAAATTCTACTGTCCAGACACTGGGGCCTGTGGGAGGGAAGGGAGACGCTATGAATCTTAGCTAGGAAATTTCCGACTCTGCTCAATAGTAAGGCGGATAGTGCCGACATAATGTGACTGGAAGGATTGGATTCAAATTTCAAGGTGGCTCTTTGCCAAAGAACCAGGTCAAGTTATTACCTATCACAACTTATTTTCACGCCAAAAGGCCACTGGACGGTCTTTATATGAGAACGGTTCCAGATCTACTTTACCCACCGCGCATCTTTTTATTCGCCTGCGACAAAACACGCTTGATTTTTAACCCGGAAATGACCAAAGTTGTCTTTTTGCATTTGTTCCAGATCGATTGTGTGTTATTCGGCCATCTTGTTCAGATCCTGTTGTTGAAGATCCACTTTCCACCGGAGAAGTTTGTGCTGAGTCAGTGCGATAACTTGGTCCGGTTTGTAGATAGGATGAAGGAACGATTTTACCCGGACTGGGATCAGCTATGCCAACCCAGTGGCTAGATTACGAAATAGAGCGAAGATCCATTCAGCCAATCAGAACAATGCTAAGACGGTTGTTGAGCAGCGATAGAGGTTACCCAGAACTCGTTTAATTCGTCGTCAGCTTTATGCCTTATCTCCCATTAATGAATATACGTTTATTGACAAATATAGGCTTTAAACTCTTCTAGTATAGGAATTAAGCCGTGTTACAAGCATTATATACATATCCATTTCAAACTGCTGGGTGATTTGATATTGGTATTTGCTAACGGAAACATATTGTAGACATTGTAATATCTTGGAAAGCATTATTTACCTGGACTGGGTATTGACATATTTTCATACACTTGTGAAGTTGTCATTAACACTCTATTAACTTCCATTATACTAATCTGATTAATTGTCCTATTTTTCTCCGTGCATTGAAGCAATATACTAATGAAGTGTCAACTATTAAAATCACTGGATAGTTAATATTCATCTTTCTCTGCATTAACTCGAAAAACTAAATTCCACAAAGAAGACCAACCAGTCTGCGTCGTCGTTCGTTCAATGGCTGATATTATTAACAGACCGTTGGTCTTCATGATGGACATATGCGTGGGATCACCCTTCATTTCAAACCACAGCAGGCTAGATACCCATGGCTGTTTTTCTGATGTGGATGTAACCCTTTTACAAGTTATCCTCCCAGGCATCTCAGATCTCTCTAGCGCGATTAATATTAATGGCCACGGTTACAACACGATCCCAAAAGGTCCGTTCCTCGTCTTCTTCTCTCAGGCTTCCCTGTTATGCAGCCTGGCTATCAGCGATCGAGCATTCAGCCTGGCTGTTAGTCGGTAGCCTCCCGGTATCAGCCGGTGGAATGTCAGAAACAGACCGTTCGCTCCGGTTATCTGCATAGGCTTATTCTGACCCTCGGGCTTTTTGTACCCATGTATATTTCCCTTGCGCGGCATCATGTCGTAGTGTCTGGTAAACGTGCTTCCGCAATCAAGCCAACGGTAAGCCATGTTAACGGTTAGACAATAGGCCATGTTGATGGTCTTCACGCTTCAACGCCCTATAGGGATAGCCCAGAAGCTCTGATTTGTCTGATTGACACTACTTTATTGAAACGTTGTGACGCGCGTCAACGCCCGTCGTTACGCCGTATCGCTCGTCTCAACGCCTCAACGCTCTATTATACACCCTATTATACTATCGAACGCGTTCGGGCGTGTACGCGCGTCATTACGTTTCGATGAATTCGTGTCAATTCCATGGGATCGCACGGGCTCAATTAGAGCTTCAAAGCTATCTCTCTGGGATGTTGAAGTGTTAAGACCGTCAACATGGCGTATCGTCTAACCGTCAACATGGCTTATCGTTGTCTTGTGTGCGGACGAACGTTTACCAGACACTACGATAGGAGGCGACACCAGAGAAATATACATGGTTACATATAGACCGAGGGATCCGAAGTCTATGCAGATAACGGGAGAGAACACACTGATTCTGACAGTCCAACGACTGATACTTCGAGCATTCCCACTGACAGCCAGGCTGAACGCTCGGCCGATGACAGCCATCACAGGGAAGTGTGGGTGCTTAAACGCGCTCCACATCAGAAAACAGCCAATCTAGCCAGCTGCCTCTCGAAATGAAGGGTGATCCCAAGGGTCCATCATGGAGACCAAGCGTCACTTGGAAGAGGATATAGGGTTACCATCCACTCAGGTTAAAATATGCGATAAAAATGCGAATACAGCTGCTTCGGGCTATGTTGCCGTTACAGTGCTGCACCAAGACGCATGTAGAACAAACGGTGGAGGAACAAAAGGAGTCGAACATTGTCTCAGACGGCTTCTGACTGGACAGGAGCAAACATAGTCGAAAGTGGCACTTTCTTAAACGGTGACTTCTGATTGGACAAGAGCAAATAGGATCGGAAATTGAATTTTCTCGAAGGGCGGCTTATGATTGGACAAGAGCAGCCGACAATGCATCCAATACACGGACATCAACATACGTGAATTGTAAATACTGTACACCCAACACGACTCCACCAGCTTGGGTGTGATGTGATGGAAGTAATAATAAAATGTGTGATACGCAATAGGCATGTTCTAATTTTTCATCTCTCCTTTTCTGATTTGATTGTGTTATGGAGTTAAGACCTCAGGGACTAGGTATAAGTATGTGTGTACGTGAACTTACACCCCAGCGGTAGGGCCTCGCTGAGTTGCATCAGCATGAGCACCACCATCACCACCACCACCAGAGTCAATCTGGTCCAATGGCGAGAAGGCGTTCCAAAGAAAACCACAGAAGACCGCTTATTGGTTAAGACATAGCAAATCAAGCTAACGGTGTTGTTTGACAGTAGCCGGGAAGATCGACTTGTCTTGGAGTTCTCATTGAAAATTGAAGTCTGTAAATTCGAAAAAGACAGTAACGTATTTGTCAAATGGCAACATTGTTGACCAAATAGTAACGGTTGCTATATAGCTGAAATATTGCTGAACGCGACGTTAAACCTTAATTCTCACGTTACGTAGCTGGCGGACGCAGAAACGACATCTCGAGTGAAGTTTCATTGCTACTAATCTGGTATTAGAGTGACGTGGAATCCGCTCAAACAATTCGTTGGTGGTATAACAGAATTTCAACAACAAAATTTGGATATCATGGACAGTTTCAGGGCACCGTTTCGGTGCTTGTTTTTCTTGACAGTTCCATGCGCATAGATGAGAATAAGAACAGGGACATGGACGGAAATCGAACTATTTAGAAATTATTTGTCATCTAAACTTCTGGTGACTTTAGTATATTAGGCTTTGTTTATAAAACAATGTCTTGAGAAACCAGAAATGAAAAATCTATGGACGTAAAGTCAAGCATTGTGATGATGGGCCGCGGTATTCGGTGTATTTAAATACGGTCATGGTCAAGGATTAAGCAATTGGTGGTAGCGAGCAGTTGGTGATAACGATTTTCGATAGGCATCTGTCCCGCAAGCACATACAGGTGTGAGCCAAGTTTGGGATTCCTAGACATAGCCATTTATAATTCTTGAGATTTAGGGGTAATGAGATGGACGGACAGATGATGACAATAACCCAAAGGTGAGTTTAGCAGTAACCTATGACCAGGTGTTCATCTGGTATAAATTTAATGAGATATGGGGATAACTAGCTAGCAATAGGCTGACAGACCTGGTCACCCAGAAATATAGGTGAATAACACCTTCATGTGTAATGTAATTTTTGCAGTTTGAATAGTCCTATGGAATATACGGTGTTAATGAAAAAACGAAGACGGATTAACATACACGATGATTCGAGCGAGCGGTATAAATGCCAGCTTACATAACTATGTATGTTGCTGCGGAGATAGGACCGATGTTGACCGTGTTGTGCGATATTGATGTAGAGTATAAGTAAAACAGGACTAAATCCTTACCATGGGAGATATCGTAAGCCGTTTGTATGAAGATGGTGGCAAGAGCCATCTGTATCTCCTGGCAGCTTCGGGTGCTTGCCTCATTGCAGCCGTTAGGTTGGCTGCCTTCAAGCGACGACAAGCTCTGCTGCATCTGGAAGGAGATAAGTTAACGGTATATGTGCATCGGTTTGACCCACTTCCACTCGTTAAACATATATTCAAGGCTAAAAGCTATGACGGTCGCTGAATTAAATTGGGAGATTTCTTAATAGTACTGAGGCGAAGAAAGTAAACATCGCGCTACAGGTCCCACAATTACGGAACCTTGGAGGGGACATAGTTAATATCTTTTTAATTTTTCCCGAGGTAATATCCCTGAGATAATATCTAGGGGAAAATTCGCCATTGGGCAGTTATCTCGGGGGAAAATAATTTACTCCGAGATAATTATCTTGGGGGAAATTCGGGATTGGTCTATTATCTCGGGGGAAATTAATTTTCCCCGAGATAATATCCCCCGAGATAATTATATAGGGGCATTTTCGCCATTGGTCAATTATTTCGGGGGAAATTAATTTACCCCGAGATAATTTACCAATTAAAGAATACGCATATATAATCTGTATCATTCTATCAATCTTTTCTGTGCTGTATCGCGAAGGCGATGGATCGATCAGAGTAGGATTCAAAACTTGGTTTATATTTTGATCTGGGGTTGAAATATTCAGATAGATTTGCTGTCTTGGCACTGGAACATCGAATAATATCGAGTATGAGGCAGTTGAAGAGGATATGGAAACGTCTACAAGTGAGATGTCGATAATACGATAACATATAAGTACTGTGGTACACTCAGACATATCAGAACCAGTTACGGACATCTGAACATCTACATGGATATCACATGATGAATCTAAGATGTCAGAGACACCTAGCTATGGAGCATGTACCATTGATCCTTCAACTAATGGACCCTGAAGGGGTGGCGATAGGACCCTCTGGACGATTACAGAGACGAGTTTACTTTTCCAAAGGATCCAATTTTATCCGGCATCTCGATGGGTATGGCAAACTCAAGCCTTTTGGTTTCGAGTATGAATGGCTGTATATGTGTTTTTTAAAAGAAATATCATCTGGCTGAATGTGTATATACCTATCAGCAATCCGAAGACTATTGCCTCATACTTCATGGAGGCAGTACAGAGAGCGGATGGCTGTCCAAGTGTCGTTAGAGTTGATTGTGGCACAGAAACTTCTGGGCCACGCGAATTGCAAATGCGTCTGAGACGTAGTGTAATGCTATGACCAACAGAGCTTTCATAGATGGAACCAGCACCTCCAATCAGCGAATAGAATGTTGATGGGTTTTCTTGAGGAAGCAGAACACGTACTGGAAGGAATTGTTCAGAAGCTTGGAGGAAAGGGGAAACTTCAATGGAGGTTTCCTGGACAAGAACTTTGTTCAGTTTTGTTATATGTCGGTTATTCAGGTAAGTACACTGTTACAAATTACCGTTATTTCGCAGTAAATGTATGTTGGAATTTACAGTATATTTAATCGTAATCACATTAATCTGTACATTGAACTGTCATATTTCACTTGATATCAAATGGAACTGGTAAACTGTGCACAAACATAACAAAAATTCCTGTTTTCTCTGAAAGGAGGTTGACATCTTTGCACACGAAACGCCCATTTGCAGGAGACATTCAACACCTGCGTTGCACAACAACACGCACACAGAGTGACGCGGCGGCTAACTTTAAATTTAGTTTAATCTGACGTGATGATTAATGTCGCAGATTCCTTCATCATTATTTACGAAACTTTTGGTGACCGCATTTGTAAACACAAAGAGATGAAAAGCGCGAACGACCAATTGTCATTTCGGTCCTACTGGTACTTTTCCATGGAGTGAGTGAGTGAGTGAATAGGGTTTAACGTCGCTTTCAACATTTTTTCAGCTATATCACGACGGGGAAGGGAAGGGAGGGGAGGGGGAGGGGCAGGGGTACCTACTTGTAACAGAGCAGATCTAATGCTGCCATTTTATAGTGCTGTCCCACTGAAATATCATGCCGTAGGCAGACATGACACCCCGCTCAGTCACATTATACTGACACCGAGCGAACCAGTCCTTGTTCTATCCTCTTAATGCTGAGCGTAAGCGAGGGAGCAACAAGTTCCATTTTTCAAGTCTTAGGTATGACCCGGCCTGGGATCGAACCCAGTACCTACCGCTTACGAGGCCGACGCTCTAACCATTAGACCACCGCAGATAATTGTAGACAATGGTGCCAAGTAACAGTAATTGTGAATTACAGTGCAACCTAATTTAGAGTTGATTGCCTGTTAACAAACTGTAATTATAAAATACGGTGCAACATTTTACAGTTTAAAACATGTTAAAAAGTGGTAATTGTAAAACACGGTGTAACGTAATTTTACAGTCGAATGTACTGGCATCTTTTCTGCCAGTACATTTAATTGTGAATTTACGGTGTGATTTATAACAGTGTAAACAAGTGTCTATGGTCACCAAATATGCGAAACTCTCATACATTTAGTGTGGGAAAGATAAAAGCAGGGGTATCTCTATCTTAGATACCCCTATACACATGAGAATGGGTCGTTTTCATGGGAAATGGGACTGGTTTTTTTCCAGCCATTCCGCAATAGCAATATCCTGTGTATATTGACCAATCAAATAACGACCGTGACAACAGATTCGAAATACCACAGCTGCCTGGCTTGTGGGATATTTGGTGATAGACGAATACATACATTTTCAAAATTAATAAAGAAATAGATTTGAAGAAAAAATAATTTTATTTATTAATTGTCATAATATATTGAAGGTATACGTATTAATCCACCATCAAATATTCCTCAAGCCAAACGTGGTCTGCTATGCAAGATGGTCAAGGTTTCGCCTTTGGCTTAAAAAGAAACCTTGATGTTGTGGAGATGGGAAGATCTGAGCACTCAAAACCATTTTTCTTGGACACACAGGTGGATATGATAGTCGGATTCATGAATTTTGCTGTAATTTGATATGCGGTACTCCATAAATATCTAAACGGCTACTTTGATAATGTTGAAGTTGAGTGATATTCATCAAGCCTACGAACATTTGAGGAAAATTCCAGTTAACAAATTTACTCAAAGATAATCTAAGACGTACGGTATAGCGGCTAAACTATTATTCATGCCGTGTTGCAGATGATTTTACAGTTGATTTGACGTTCTATGCAGCGTGAATGAATTCATATACATATCAATGTCTTTTACTATTCTCCCACTGCCCCGGAATATCAGATTTCTCAGAGATCATACAACGAACAAGGTGTTTGGCAATCAGTTTGCGTTCTCATTGTCTTGTTTCAAGCTTTTGCCTAAACGTGGTATCCGGCATCCGTACTCAGAGGAAGTTAGTAGTAGTAAAAGATCTGATAAATGTCCATTGACTTTTGACCATTGTGACGTCACTTCCGATTCCGATCACGTGATCGGAAGTGACATTTGACCCCTGCTCTCCATGTAATCCGATATTGCACGCCTGCGCAGTGGTGGTGAAAGGTCATTCCCGGTCACGTGACCGGAGCGGGAAATGACGTTAAAAAGGTCAAAGGACATTTCTCGACTTTTTTACTACTACTTTCTTGTTTTTTTAAATTTTTCTCTTGTTTAACTTCACTCTTCATTTTTTTTAAACAGTATGGGCTGGATACCTTGGCCGATGCGTGAAACGAGCACACCATCCGTCTCTCCGAAAATCAACAGGTTCCAAGTGACAGGTCATCTAGGGTGCACTCCACACTAGGCCACGGTTTCGCACAAATGGCCCCCTCCCTAATTTTATAACAAGGAAGGTCGCCCGAATTTGACAGCATGGTAATTCTTCTTACCTTTCTACTAGCTGATATCTATAGTATCACCCTGTTGGACGTAACCATTCTCCAAACCAGGATAAAACAATTGCTTGTTGATCGCACCCACTCGCCACTACAGAGTTAATCGTGTCCGGAATTGAATAGCTGGTGGACAAAAATCCGCACTTTTTCGGGAAGCGAAAATGATGATTCCTTTATGGCGATAAAATTTTACAAAAAAGGAGTAGGTCGACCCCCTGTTTTTTCGCATTTTAAATTGTCCTTTGGACGGGAAACACTTTAACATACATTAAAAGAAAATCGTTCATACATTTTCTCTGGGTTGCGGGTAGAATTTGACACATTTTCATATATTTTA
>JAVTVY010037728.1:0-16342 GCA_036873755.1 Hanleya hanleyi
CAAAAGAAAGGTACATGCAGGTCTCATTTTGGATACCGAAAAGAACAATGATGATTACATTTGTATCGTATTATTCAAATACTAAATAAATAATGAGATAATTGTGGCATGATAATGGAAATAGGCCTATTATGACATGCAATCACATAACGATAAAACACGTACGGTAGTCTCTGAGCGATTACTGTTTGTTTTATTTCTTTCACATATTCCAGGTATAAAACTGGACGATGGAAAACCTCTGTCAGGGAAAAGGCGTTTAACGCAGAAGCGGATCGATAGTTTTCAAGTCTTTTACGGTCTTGCCTTGCGACCCAACAAAGTAAGGTGGCCTAGATGGACTGTGTCGATCCACACAGGCCATTCCCAGCCACTACAGCAGCACAACGGACGACTCACAGCAGCTTGACCGAGCAAATGGAAAGCAACTTATAAGCCACCGAAACATCCAATATCACCTGCAATCGCCAAAGAAATAAAGCATCGAAGAGCTGTCGGATGCGACTCTCCTGCAGGCATGTCTAAATGGTCAAACACAAAACCAGAATGAGTCGCTGCATCACCTCATCTGGTCGTGTGTTCCCAAAGAACAGTACTATGCACCTTCAGAAGTGCAGCTCGGTATCGTCATGTCTGTTCTTCTCTTCAATCAAGGCACGACGGCTACAGTTACTGCTATTTTCTCCTAAGTAGGGTAAGTAATCGTGCAGTTCGAATGCTTTCGTTTAGGAAAAGTTACGCTTAGTCAATGTATAATTGAAATAACTACATTATATCTGTGGAAATTTATTGTTTCCGTCACAAAATTAAAAATCATTCAAGACTGACTTGCTTTGGTTCCTTTATTCTCATTGTGAGCTAAACTTTGATCCTTTGATACGGGGTGATGGGGCTGAACTACCGGCCATGTTAAATGTTGGACTGGTGCTATCTAAGATAGGACTTATACCATTGCGGTTCCAAGTGCCCCCGCCCCCTGTATAAAGGCGATGTACTATGCTTCATATTGTTGTGGTGAAACCGGAGCAGTGTCCATCTTGTGATAACAGTTTTGCGGACGGGTATGAACTGCAGAGATATCGAAATGTAACACTCCGAAATAGTCTAAGTCTGTGCAGTGAATGTGGTCGACAATTCCAGAGCAGATCAGGCCTGCGCGATCATGTTAATCAAACACGCTAGCAAAGTATTCCGATATGAGTGCCAAATCTGTGGCAAAGGGTATTCCAGTAGGGCTCATTTCCGGGCTGAAATGGACGGACACCTTGAGGAAAAGTCCTGGAAATGCCCAAATTGCCCGTCTGCATTTACGCATAAAAGTGACCTTACTAAGCATCTACGTCAGCGTAGATGCCAAGGAGGTAAAAAGGTACCTTGTAAAGTGTGCAACTTAGTGTTCGGAACACACGCAAATATGACCCAACATCAGCATCAGGGTAAAAAGCTCAGATGTGTCAGATGCAACAGGCTCTTCAAGTGGCGATCTTCTCTGTGGGTACACCACAGAAATTGTAAGTGACAATGAAAGATCGTTATGTTATGTTATGGAAATCGTGTAATTTGATCTCATCACATTGGTATATTGAAATTATCTGAATTAATCAGCCCATATTTTTATTTCGTACGATAATCTAAGCCCTGATTCAGAAGCATTCCTAATATCAGATACGGGTATACTAGTCACTTTATCATTCATAACTAGAGCTAGTTACGAACGGAAGTATAGGCCTAGCCATTTTATTCTCTGCATACTAGTCACTTTACCATTCATAACTAAAGCTAGTTACGAACGGAAGTATAGGCCTAGCCATTTTATTCTCTGCATAATTCGATTGAGTAATTTAAACTTACCGGACACCCGGTGTGTGTATTTAGGATATGAGGGAAGATTTCAGCTCTTACTTGCCATATAGGTCATAGATGTTAGTTGCGCATGATGACCTATTAAGTTGACCTTAATAAATTGTTGCAAATGTAAAAAATGTGTCCATATTCGGTAAATACTTTGGCTTTGAACTCGGGTGTCTTATTTCACATGATGAAGAAGGAATGGGTCTCGCAGTCAGGAACTGCACAGATTCACCGAACGGGCCCCTATACGCCCGCTCTTACTGATACACTTGGGACCTTTTATTGACATTCGCCGCTATATTTCTTATTTAAGGATGTCCGCTGGTGGTTTTTGGCTTTGGCAGCCATTTTGCTTGTTTTTCCTATCGGATTATCTCCCTTTCCTAGGTTAAGAGATGGGGATTTCCTATAAAAAGGCTTCTAGCCGAGAATTTTGCACACCAACATCCATCCAATTTGATAAATTTTGATAGACAATGTGATTATCTGCAAACAGTTAGAATATAAGAAAAAGTTAAATACTATTTATATGATTTTTTCATGAATATGCTTCAAAACTAGGGCTATTCCCTATGATTACTGGGTTATCAAATTGAGCATGGGTCAGTCCACTTGACGTTGCCTACAGCTAAAAAATGCACACCAACCTATATTTTTTTCTTCGTTTTTCCTCATATTACACAGTTATGAATGCAACAACACACGTTATTCAAAAAGTTAATTACTTTGATTTACCACCAGCGGACATCCTTAAAGCAGCTCCCTTTTTATACGCCCGCCAAAAGGAGGACGTATTATGTGATGGCGGTTTCCGTCTGTCCGTCCCTCGTGTCCGGTTTATATCTGGAACAGTTTTCTATCCACAGTTTCAATTTTTGGTGAGTGGATACCCTACGGGGAGACGATGTGTCGCATACCAAAATGAAGTTCGAGGTCAGAGGTCAAAGGTCACTGGCCAGGGAATCATTGAGGTGTTCGTGTCCGGTCTATATCTGTGAACGATTTCTATCCACAGTTGCAATTTTTTGTGAGTCGATATGCTAGGTGGAGACGATGTGTCGCGTACCAAAATTGAGGTCGAGGTCAGAGGTCAAAGGTCACTATTGTCTAAAATCAGGAAATCATTGACAGTTCTCTATCTACAGTTCTAATTTGTGGTGAGTGGATGCCCTAGGGGGAACGATGTGTTGCATACAGAATGTAGGTCGAGGTCAGAGGTCAAAGGTCAGTGTCACCGAAAAATCAGGAAATCATCAAAAAAAAATTGTGAGTGGATTCAATAGGGGGGAATGAAGTGTCGCATACAAAAAAATAGGTCAAGGTCGAAGGTCAAAGGTCACTGATCCCAAAATCAGGAAATGATTAAAAATAACATTTTTCCCCCCTAAGGGGAGTGCTTTCCCCTACATGTATATGGCATTCGTTCTGTGGAGTTGTATCCCATGTTTGAAACAGCTACATTTAGTTAAACTGTTGTGAAATAAAACCATACATTTACTAATTTAACAGGGAGAGGGGTCCTTTTATGAACTCCATACCTCTTCTTCCTTCATGAAAAATTCTCTCGCCTGAAAGGAATCCATTCTCAGGAAAACTACTATTTTCTTGTGTTTGACTTGTCGATTTCAGTGCGGGATATGTGAGCTCTCGGCTCTTGTTTCAAGGTCAACTAGTTAACAAGAGTTAATCCCATTTTAGTTTATTATTCAATATAAGATGTGATATATATGTTACATTCTCAGAAGCACAAAATCGTAGAGCTTTCTCTGGATTGCTACATGTAGCTACCAATTGGAATCAAGGCTAATAAACAACCTGGGAATTTGGACCAATGTAATCCAGATATTCGGGCGTATATTGAAGCCCTTGTTCTCTTTGGAACCGAAAAGTTATCCGGTGCCCGAGCCCCGGTGTAGCAGTGTTCCAGTGTCCTCAACGTGCCAGTGTCCCCAGTTTTTCCTGTGTCACAGTGTCCACACTGTCCCCTGCATTTCAGTGTCCTCAGTGACCCAGTGTTCCCTGTGTCCAGTGTCCCAATATCCTTGTATCTCAGAGTTCCAAATGTCCCCAATGTCTCAGCGTTCCCAGTGTCCAATTGTTCCAGTGTCCCAGAGATCCAGTGTCGACAGTGTCTCAGTATTCCCAGTGACCCCAATGCCCCCAATGCCCCAGTGTCCCAGTATTCCCAGTGTCCCAGTGTTTCCAATGTCCCTAGTGTTCCCAGTGTTCCAGAATCCCCAAGTGTTCTCAATGTTCCCAGTGTCCCAAGTGTCTCCAGTGTTCCCATTATCCTAGTGCCCTAGTGTTCCGCAAAGACCCAGAGTTCCCGGCGTCCCCGGTGCACCATTACCAGTGTCCAAATGTTTTCAGTGGTCCCAGTAGCCCGGGAGTCCCCAGTGCCCCAGTGTTCCCAGTGTACTCAGTGTCCCAGTGTTGCCTGTGCCCCCAGTGTTCCCTGCGTCCCAGTGTCCCAGGTTCTCAGACCCCAAGTATTCCCAGAGTGCCCCCAGTGTCTCGGTGTCCCAGGGTCCCTGCAGTGCCACCAGTGTGTCAGTGTTCCCTATGCCCCAATGTCCTCACGGCTCCAGTGCCCCCATTTTCCCTAGTGTCCCATTGTCCAAGCTCACTGTGGTCGCAACTGAATATAGTATAAAGCGACCTATACGTGTCTCCGCAAATGATTTTCCACGGATTTCAAATACCGTTCTTATATTATACCCATTAAGCAACTAGGAAAATCAATATACAATATATACACACCTGTGGTACTTTTTCCCGGAGAGACCGAATAAGTGTATTCAATCCTTGAACTGTTTGATCAGTAGGTCTATGCATCCTAATACTAATTACTGGATGAAATAAACCAGTTGCACATCGTAAAAAATATTTACATCCATCAAAGAGTAGAAATTCCTTGAATTTTAGCTGACTTATTGACGGACCGGTCCCATGTACGTTGATAATATGGCCCATGCGTCGTAAGTAGTAGGTAGCACGCACAGAAGGGCCAATTGACCTCAAAAATTTGCATATGACCTCTGTGACGTCACAGCGACAGCCAATCAGAAGCGCGTATTTTGAGATGTGGGTGTGGCTATGTGTGTGCGCATGCGTGAGTTTTGGCGGGAAAGTTTTATGTTAATGAGGTCATTGGGTGCATTGGGACTATTCAAGATGGCGGCTTGTTTTTTCTAGGTTAGGGGTGGTCGGTTTCAAGATGGCGGCCGATTGCACTTGTTTGTCCCTTCATTTGCATATTTTCAAGATGGCGGCTTGTTTTTTCTAGGTTAGGGGTGGTCGGATTCAAGATGGCGGCCTGTTTTTGTAGGTCAAGTACACTTGCACTTGTTTCGCACCTCATTTGCCTATTTTCAAGATGGCGGCCTGTTTTTTCTAGGTTAGGGGTGGTCGGATTCAAGATGGCGGCCTGTTTTTTTTTTTTTTTGTAGGTCAAGAAAACTTGTTTGGACTTGTTTGACCCTTCATTTGCATATTTTCAAGATGGCGGCCTGTTTTTTCTAGGTTAGGGGTGGTCGGATTCAAGATGGCGGCCTGTTTTTGTAGGTCAAGGTCACTTGCACTTGTTTCGCGCCTCATTTGCCTATTTTCAAGATGGCGGCCTGTTTTTTCTAGGTTAGGGGTGGTCGGATTCAAGATGGCGGCCTGTTTTTTTGTAGGTCAAGGTCAATTGCACTTGTTTCGCTCGTCCTCATTTGCATATTTTCAAGATGGCGGCTTGTTTTTTCTAGGTTAGGGGTGGTCGGATTCAAGATGGCGGCCAATTGCACTTGTTTGACATGGGGTGAGACTTATACAATTTTCGGAACTTTTTTTCCTTTTTTAATAGTCAAATAGCTCCAAAAACGTCTATTTCCATTCTTGCGCATGCGCAGAATGGTGATAGTTCAACCCACACCAGTCCATCAGATGGCCCTTCATCTCACCTTCACATTGATACTTCACTCGGCTCCATCGGGCCACTAGGGGCGTCCCTAACACCAAAAAGGTTATTTTGCAGTTCGATAGCAAAACCTGGTGTGCGAGGATTATTTTTATTTTGCAGGTAGTGGGTCGAGTGAGGTGTCAAATTGAAGCTGACGTGAAATGTTTCAGATTGATACCTCACTCGACCCCATTGGACCACTAGGGGCACCTCTAACTCCAAAAAAGGTGTTTTGAAGATTACGCATGCGCAGAATGCTGATAGTTCAACCCACACCCAGTCTATCAGATGCGCCTTCACGTTACCTTCAATTTGATACCTCATTCGACCCGATTGCACCATTAGGGACGCCTCTAACCTCAAACAGGCTATTTTTGAACATTGATATTTTTCATATTATCTTTGCGCATGCGCAGAATTACCCTAATTCAAGCCCACACCCAGTCTATCAGATGCTCCTTCACGTTACCTTCAATTTAATACCTCACTCGACCCGATTGGACCACTAGGGACGCCTCTAACGCCAAAAAGGTTATTTTGCACATCGATATCAACATCTGGTGTACGAAGTTTGATTTTTTTTTTTTTATTTTGGCGGTAGTGGATCGAGTGAGGTATCCAATTGAAGCTGACGTGAAATGCTTCACAATGATACCGGACTCGACCCGATTGGTCCACTAGGGGCACCTCTAAAGGTATTTTGAAGATTGATGTTGATTGATGTTGATATTGATGTTTGGCGTTAGGGCAGCCCCTAGTAGTCCAATCGGGGCGAGTGAGGTATCAATGTGAAGCATTTCACGTCAGCTTCAATATGATACCTCACTCGACCCGCTACCTCAAAAAAAATTTTTTGACTTTGTGTACGAAATTTTTTTTTTTTTGAAAATTTTTTTTATTTTTTTTTGGGAAAAAAAGCATGATTGGAGCTGATGTTAAGTTGGTGTGCTAATGAAAGAAGTTTCTCTTTCGGAAAGATGGATTGGCCCTGAAAAGGGCCTTTGATAGTGTGATACGACACACTTTAAGCGCGGAATATTCGCCTCACTCCTCCTACATGTTTTCGACAAATGGGACATCTTATCTTGAAATGCACCTCTCCGGCGTCAACGCATCGGCATTGGGCTCCTTCACATGTGAGTTGGATCCAGCAATCCTTGCACATACACAGATGTCCACAGGGTAGAACCGCGTATAAGCTTTCTTCATTCGAGCAGATGCTACATTGTTTGATTTTTTCTTCATCATGTCGTAGTTTCTTTTGTCTGGCAATTTCCTCTTCCAATCCCGCCATTGTGGTTTCCATTCCCAACATCGCTCCCCTCATGTCGATAATTTGTTCGTTGAGGCGTGATATTTCATCTGTGTGTCGGCATCGTGCTCTTGTTTCAGTGTCTGCAGTCGAAGTGGTGGTTGATGGAGGTCTAGTAGTTAACCATACACTGGCTAGTTCTCTATCACGGGTCTCGTCCTGGTTATCTTCTTGTTGTATGTCCTCCTCCATTCTGTTGTTGTTGTCTTGTTCACTTTCCCCGAGTTCTTCTTCTGTACTTCTTAACCTCGTTACATCTTCAAGAACGCGTTGAAAACTGGACACAATAGTCAGTCTGCCATCTTCTTCCCGGGTAATTATCTCGCTATGTTCTTCTTCTGTACCCCTATTCCTTGGATCTCTAGGTTGATGGGTAAATAAGGCTCGTCGTCTTAAACTCATGATGTGTAGTTGTTAATAAAATGTGTGAACATACACGTTATTTATAGTTGGCTGTGTGTGTGTATGTGTGTTTCAAGATGGCGGCTTGTTTTTTGTATGTTAGGGGTAGTCGGTTTTCAAGATGGTGGTCAAGGTCAATTTCACTTTCCCGATCCCCAGCATTCTACTTTCCCGATCCCCAGCCTTCATTTGCATATTTTCAAGATGTCGGCCTGTTTTTTGTAGGTTAGGGTAGTCGGTTTTCAAGATGGCGGCCTGTTATTTCCCTGAAAATATGCAAATGAGGTCTTTGGATTTTTGCCAAAATGGTGGCTTGTTGGTAGCAGGTGCGTTTCAAAATGGCGGCGGGTGTGAGTGAGTGCAAAATCGGACGGCGTGAGTGCACGATAGATTGATCTACTGTATAGAGAGCTGTGTCACCATAGCCCAAGCATTAAAATTACCTATTATTTTTTCGATAAATCTTTATAATTTTTAGGGCACTATGATAACACTAACCCATAGTTTACATGTAATTTTTTTAATCAGGAAAATCAATTTATTTTCCATTGTACCTGGGTTTTTCATACTAACTTACACGAAGCTTACGGTTTCAAAATGACTAAAATTAATAAATAATCACCTATTGTAACGTTAGACTGTTAAACAAATTTACTACTATACACTCAATTGCCGCAGTTCAACTTGTAATAAAAATATGGGTGTGTTCACAATTATTATAAAATGACAAGCTGTTTAAAATTTGAAAACAAACACAGATATTTTGTCGTAAAAAAATCTAGCCTATAGTTAGAGTGTTGTCGCTCACGTCCGCGTCTTTTACACTATAAATAGCGCTCAGAATTTTTTAATTATTCACACTTGAGGACCCAGTCATGGAGCCACTACTCTGTACTGAAATCATGAGTATTGATACAGCAGACTTGTTCCCAAATGATGAGAATCAACTCCTGCCGGGTATAATTAATTTGGAAGAAGACGAACCGTGGATAGCGGAAATCATGAAGGAAATATTTCTACCTTCACCACCCCGGAATAATCCTGTAACTATTACTACAGATCCTGCAGCAACAACGAGTCACGACCTTGCAGCTCCATCTGATGTTAATCCAGCTGAAAAAATGGACGAGATTGATAGCCTGCTAGCAACGCTGTTGAAACAGGACGACGACAACAACACGGTACAAGAGGTTTCACCAGAGAAAAAAAAGATTCAAGAAACACAGAAGAAGACCAAGATTTGAAGAGGGTAGACGATGCAAGACAAAACACAACTAGACTACAACAGCGGAAACAAAGAAAGGCTACAACACCCAACCGAATAACAGGGGAGAAGATAAAGAAAATAGTGCCCAAAAAAAAAAAAAATGCACTACCACGACGCCGCAAATTATGTCTGGGCCATTACAACTTCAACATTAGGATGCTACACCGAACGAAAAAGCGCATTATATATTCACTGTGTGGAGTGCGCGAATCCGTTTGCAAAGTATGCGGTAGGACCATGTGGACACCAGGCACTTTGTGAAATTTGCATTCACCGTCGAGCCGGGATATCCACCTGTATACCGTTCCACAACACACCTGTACAGTGTCAATTACTATATGTAACCTGTCCTGTCTGTGATGCTAGGATATCGGCCCAATCAACGGAGTAAATGGCTATATTTACTACAGATTCCAAAGGTTTTTTTAAAAACCACCCATGTTTTCCGAAAGGGAACTTCTAACTATGCACAAAAAATTAAACACGAGAAATCACAGCCCTGTGTTCGTTGAAAATAAATTCCCCACGCTTATGAAAATAAATTTTTTCCTGCATACCGGGGTTTAAAAATTTTATAAAGGCCATTATACCCTTGGCCTGTAATATTAAATTAATGACATAACCCCCACGCTTATCAAAATAAATTTTCCTACCCCTTATACCGGGGTGTGGACTACAATTTTATTATAATTCGTGATAGCCACCGCGTTACCTTATCTGTAATTGAGTAAATTACCTGGGCCTATGAATAATCGATAACGTAAATTACCATGAAATCGGGGATAAATCAAAGATAGTTTTGTCAATGTAGAACAAGTTTGACCCACGCTGCCCCAGATATTTCGTAAAGTGTATATATATATAAAGAGATTCGTTCTGACAAGAACGGTTGGATAATAGGCCAGGGGTTGTATTTTTTTTGGGTGAATGCAGTTTGCTAAGAAAAGAGGGAAAAATGTGGGACATTCTGTGCTTATATAATTGATGTGCTCAAGTTAGAAAAAGCATCCTCTTTCGAAGGAATTTTTTTTTTTTTTTATATTTTATTTTTTGTCCTGACAAGGACAGTTTATTATTTTTATGTCTTTTTATTGACAATGGGAGTAGTTTACTTCCCTAGAAGGTGTCACTGGGTCCATCGGTATGCTGGTTGTTATATAATTGCCGCATCCTGGCCACATCTTCCGCAGGCGTCGTGTCCGCAAATATGGGGGTCCCGTCTAAAAAATTCGCCGGGGCGATGGTCATGGTGGCTGGGGTAGGGTCTGGAAATTCGGTGTTATGTAGATCCAGTAGCGGGAAGGGGGCCGGTGGCGATGCCGAAAAGGGCTGCTGGACCTGGAATGGCCGGACCACTAGTTGCGGAGGCGGGGTGGTAGATCTTGCTTGGTTCATCACCCGCGACAATAGGTGAAACCACCCCGCCTCATCTACTATCGTCCGGGCCGCATTCAACAACTCTCGCACGTTCTGGGCCGTGGTGGGTTGATCGGCGAGTACTTGTCCCAATAGCATGGCCTGCCAACCTCGAAATTCTCGTTTCCAGAATTTTTTCACTTCCTTCATCATTTGTCGCTGTTTATAGCGGGTCAAATACGGGATATTCTCCTCCTCCCCCTCCACCTCTATCCAGCGATTCGCCCTTCGGCGGTCTCTTCTTAGCTGTCTGTTGTCCATCTTTTTTTTTTCTCTCGTCTTTGTCTCAGTGAAAAAATTTTTGTAGTAGCCGACTGCCAGCGGGGCGCGTATTTATGCACATCGCGCGGACCCAGGCGATAGCAATCCAAATGGCAGACAGAATAAATCTCTCTAAACTCTGGGTGTGTTTCTTAGGAATTTATAAACGATTGTTAGTGTACAATAACTGTCAGGTCCCCGTAGAATTTTTAGTTCTAATTTAGCTCACATAAATCAAGGGCTCCTATTAAAAATTTCAAACGTCTAGCTCTGGTCTACGTCATGAATTTTAATTTTTTACTGGGTTCTCGAGCCGATACGAAAATACAGAAAACCCGAGCCATTAAACATAAATTCATTTTCTGCATTAAAAATAGCACCAGTCTATCCCTGATTACACGATACGCGTGCCCTGAAAATTCCAGTTCGTTTCGATCATGAGAATTGTAGAAAAATGATCAAAACAGACCCTTGGATTACGCTGCGAAAATACAAGCTAGGCGCCAATCTTCGCAATTTTTCCAAAGTCACGTGCGCAGTGAGGGCGGGTTTAAAAGTACCAGCGGGTAATGTTTCACTACACGCATACACACAAATCCCTGCAGAGTAGTGCCCCCTTATTCGTTTGGGCCCCAAGAGTTATCCTTTTAGTTGCTTCTGAGTTTGACTATTTTTACAGCGGTAGGCGTGTTGTTTGGAAAATGATGAGCACTTCCCAGACGCTGTTAACCCTGCTAATATTTTATTTTTAATTCTCGTAGGTGTCCAGACTATTCATGTATGTACTCGGAAAGTGTTTAAAAAATTAATTGCCGTGTTAAATTAAATATTTTTCCAGGGTATTTTTTTTCTGGACAGGTCCCAAAAAGCCCAGGCCAGATAGGGTTAACAATGAAAAATAGAATCGATCTCTATAAATTTTTTGTCGGACTAATAGTTTTATCATTGTTCAGTATGGCATCGTCGGACAAAGAGCTCGCGTTCTTTCAAGTCAAGTAGTAGCCGGCTGCCAGCGGGGCGCGTATTTATGCACATCGCGCGGCCCCAGGCGACAGCAATCGAAATGGCAGACAGAATAAATCTCTCTAAACTCTGGGTGTGTTTCTTAGGAATTTATAAACGATTGTTAGTGTACAATAACTGTCAGGTCCCCGTAGAATTTTTAGTTCTAATTTAGCTCACATAAATCAAGGGCTCCTATTAAAAATTTCAACCGTCTAGCTCTGGTCGGCGGGTTTAAAAGTACCAGCGGTAATGTTTCACTACACGCATACACACAAATCCCTGCAGAGTAGTGCCCCCTTATTCGTTTGGGCCCCAAGAGTTATCCTTTTAGTTGCTTCTGAGTTTGACTATTTTTACAGCGGTAGGCGTGTTGTTTGGAAAATGATGAGCACTTCCCAGACGCTGTTAACCCTGCTAATATTTTATTTTTAATTCTCGTAGGTGTCCAGACTATTCATGTATGTACTCGGGAAGTGTTTAAAAAATTAATTGCCGTGTTAAATTAAATATTTGCCCCAGGGTATTTTTTTCTGGACAGGTCCCAAAAAGCCCAGGCCAGATAGGGTTAACAATGAAAAATATAGAATCGCTCTATATACACGTGTGTGGGGTTAATATTTTTATCATTGTTCAGTATGGCATCGCGGGGAAAAGAGCTGGCGTTCTTTCAAGTCACGTCTAAGGTACTTCTTATTGTATATCAACATGAATTACACCTTATCGAGGAGCACCCGATGGAGGTGAAATTAATTTTAAGCCTGGACGGGTGGAGGCAATTGACACGTGTCTTACAATCCAAAGAACCCGAAGTCGATTTTATGCCTGTCGGTGTGAATGTGTATCTACGGCGGAGTAGAGAAGTTTCATTTTTTCCCCGATTAGAGGAGTGTGGCGGTCACGGGATTGTGCTTTGGCCAGCATTATGGGCGGCGCTGAAAACTGTCATTACAGACGTGGACGATATACTCTATCCGCACACTCAATCGATCATGACTCGTACGTTAACCCCGGGATGTACTATTATAATATACCCAGATCGCCTGGAACTTATTGACGATGATTCCCGTTGCTGGTGCTCACCTGAGCCCGCCCGTGTGACATTATCTTCCGAAGGCTGGACGACCTTGAAACGTGTGTTATTCGGTGATTTAAATGGCGATGGCATTTACCTGGATCACGATGTATACATTTTTCGCGGCCCTTTTTTTGCCCGATTGATCTCTCTCAAACGAGGCGGATTTACACTCGATCCCGAACTATGGACGGCTTTACAACACAGTGTGCCTGTGGTGGATAAAATATTCTCTGCACACGACCCGCCTCTCACAGAATAGTATAAATACCAGGGAAAGAGACAGAGTGTGTATCAGTTGGACATAGAGAGCAAGCAAGCATGTCGCTACCACTACGAGCCATTCTGCCTCTTACACCCACTGTGCGCTTATATGTGTATGCGGATAAAATAAAACTGGCGCAAGACGCTCTATCTATTTATTGGACCCCCGCAGAAATGCTATGGAACCCCGTGACACTACAGCGTGATGGCTGGAATAAGTTTAAACGGGTAATGAGCGGGGAATTGAACGGAGAGATCGTTCACCTGGATAATGCCATGTACGTCTATTTCCTACGACCCCACTGTATACGGCTAGGTCGGTATAAAGACGAGCGGAGTATCAGCCTAACTCCCTCTCTGTGGGCAGCCTTCAAGACAATAATGCCTATTGTCGACCAGTTATTATCACCGGACGATCGATCCCCTGAACAATTAGCGTGGGTTCGTGCGATAGAAGAGGCGTTCGCTGAACCGGGTGAAAGACTAGCAGAATTTTGTTTCTGTAAACCAGCTCCTCGTACAGTCGGAAAAAAAAGGCCTATATGTATAGAATGCAGAGCGGCTAGAGGGTCAGTATCACCCTGGGACGAGACGGACGGGAAGGCGAACTCAGTATCACTCCCGGAAGAGATCGACGGACCTGGGACGAACGAAGTGCGTGATGGGGCGGCAGCGGTGGGAGCGGCGGGAGAACAAGGAAATTCACCAAGTATTAACTGATTTGTATTATAATCCAACGAGTGCAGCTGCCTATAGTGGTGTGGGGGCATTGACTCGAGCGGCCCCAGGGATCAGTCGAAGTAAAGTTCGAGACTGGCTAAAAACCCAAGATACGTACAGTCTACATCGAGCTGTCCGACGTCATTTTCGTCGTAACCGTGTCATTGTGGGAGGGATCGACGCGCAATGGCAGTCGGATTTAGTGGACATGAGTCGATTTGCACCTGACAATAATGGAAATCGATACATATTAACCTGTATCGATATTCTATCGAAATATGCCTGGGTCCTACCCGTGCGTACCAAAACAGGAGAGAATCTCATAGCCGCGTTTCAGCAGATTTTCAAGACGGGGCGCAAACCTCTGTATTTACAAACAGATGAAGGCACAGAATTTCTCAACCGACCCTTTCAAGCCTTTCTTAAGAAAAAGAAGGTATTTTTTTTTCACACGTACAATGAGACGAAAGCCTCGGTAGTGGAACGCTTTAATCGCACCTTCAAAGGCCGGATGTACAAATATTTTACAGCTCAAAACACGCGACGCTACCTGGATGTACTCCCTCAACTGGTGCAAGGCTACAATCGGGCATATCATCGCAGTATCCAGCGAGCCCCCCGGACTGTGACGGAAGGGAACGAACATCAAGTCCGTGCTACGCTGTACTCTTCCAGTCCACCCTTGACGGCACCCCGTTACAAACGGGGAGATACGGTACGGATCAGTAAAGTGAAAGGCCAATTTGAGAAAGGCTATTTACCCAACTGGAGTGATGAACATTTTGTCATCGTGCGCCATAAACCTCGACAACCCCACGTCTATCAACTGGAAGATCTACAAGGCGAGAGACTGCAAGGCACGTTTTACGAGACAGAATTACAACCCATAGTGAAAACACCGAAAGACTACTATACGGTGGAGAAGATTTTGAAAACGGAACGTCGACGTGGCATTCCCTATCATTTCGTCAAATGGCAAGGTTGGCCTCGTTCCTTTAATTCCTGGGTGTCCGGCCGTGACATGAAACGTCTATAAATGCTAACGCCTATCACCCCCCTGCCTTCAGTGTAGGACTGTACCATGGAGAGTACACGTCGTCTACCCGTACTGTTAAGAACACGAAAAGCACAAATCGGTACTGTGTTGTGTCTAGTCGTAGTTCTGGGTACGTTATTTACCGGTGTGTTCTACGATTTATCCTACGTGATATCCTGTTTCAACACCCTGCGTTCTGCATCAGTGACCACCACCACCTCACTACCCACACAGACGTCAAGGGTACGGCACGTGTCAACGCAGACCCCTACTCCAGCCTTCAAGTTACTCCCCTACATCCACCCCACCACGACCACGATCCGTACGACTACGACTACTCATCCTCCTCCATCATCATCACCCCTGAGAAGCGAGCCTTCCACTCTACCCGCTAGTACTACGAGGACACCGCTCAACAGTTTTGAAGTGGACCCCCGTGAATCACATCGTTTACCCCGACAACGGTTTCCCTTCCAGTACTATCCCCTGCGCCGCCAGCCCCCACACCTGGGAGGTGGAAAACGGTAAATCATCCCCTAAAAAAGAAACGATGGACCCACGATGGCAGCATCCCTTCACATGCCTTATCGCTGGACCGACCGGGTCGGGAAAATCACATTTTGTTCAACGTCTCATCCAACATGGGGCCGCCCTGATTTCACCGCCTCTAGCGCGTATCCTGTGGTGTTATGGCGCTTGGCAGCCCGCGTACGAGGCACTGGCCCGTGTCCCAGGACTCACCTTAGTGGAAGGTTTACCGCCTGAAGACATACCCCCAGACACCTTAGTGGTGGTAGACGATCTCATGACGGAAACGGACAGTCGAATCACCCGTCTCTTTACCAAAGGCAGCCATCATCGGAGATTGAGCATTATTTACATCGTACAGAATCTTTTCAGTAAGAACAAAGAACACCGGAACATTAGTTTGAATGCTCAGTATGTGGTGTTATTTAAAAACCCCAGAGACGCGTCACAAATTACCCACCTGGCTCAACAGATGTACCCTAAGAACACGGCCTTTGTACGAGAAGCCTTTCAAGATGCCACTCAACCTGCGCATGGCTATCTCCTCATCGACTTGAAACAAGACACACCCGCTCCCCTGCGATTGCGTACCTTGATTTTTCCCGGTGAACTACAGACGGTGTACACCCCCAAATGAGTGAGGATAAAAGAAGAAGACCACGGACTCGAGCCTTCATTCAAGCATCATGTCTGCACGCGTACGCAAGCACGCCCCCGCATTGCGCGTATTACGCAGCGCGCCTCCGGAAGTGGGCCGGGCCCTGGTGCGCGGCGCGGATCGGGATTTGGTCCGGTGTTTGTGTGAAGTCGCTCATAATGTATTAAAAGGCAATGTCCCCCTGAGTCCTCTGCAGAAAGGGAAATTGCAACGGCACAAGGCGGGTCTCCGAACGCTGGTCAAGAAGACGGGCAGTGTCAAGCAGAAGAAACAAGTGTTACAGCGAGGTGGATTTCTCGGCGCACTCTTGGCTCCCTTAGCCGCTACGGTACTGGGCCCGTTACTCGGGTCCATCTTGGGACGCTAACGGTATGGAGCATACGAAAAAAATGATGCTGGTCGAACCTCGACTGTTACAGAGTTTACAATCTCCCTATCCCGTCCCGGCCACCGTGCAAAAACTCCAGTCTTTGGATGAAGAAATGAATAGTATACTGCAACGTCCATTGCCCGATCACGAGAAAATTCAACTCTACCATCATACGCTGAACCGGTACCAGACGTTTATGGATCAATATAGAGGAAATAGTACTAGTAGTACACTACC